>PITA01006231.1:91682-102222 GCA_004023965.1 Spilogale gracilis
GAGTCGCATGCGCATAGGCGACCCGAGCTGGCTCCGTGGCCATCCAATCCGCTGAGAGCTGTGAGAAACCCAGTGAGAGAAAGCCCTGCAGCCCTGCCGACCCCATCCATGTCTCTTCGGCACCAGGCACCCGCCGGGCCAAGGGGGCGCACCGCTGAGCGCCAACTGCTGCGTGCACCAGACAGAAGCGCAGAGCAGCGCAGAGGAGCTGGGTCAGCCGCAGCGCCCGCGTCCTCTGGTTCAGCCAGGAGTCGGAGATCGGGGTCACCTGAGCTGCGGGGAGGGGCGGGCCGAGTGGGGGCAGAGGCCCGGAACTTAGCGGTAAGCAGGAGGGGGGGAAGCGGCCAGGTAAGAGACGTTCCTACTAGTCTGGGGAAAAACAACCCACCCAAGGCTGGCTTGGTCCGCAACTTTATTTAGGAGTTTCTTTTCCCGGCGTGGCGGAGACAAGGCGAAGAAGCAGGAGAGGCTGGAGGCCGACTGTTAGGAACTGCCCGGCGACTGGAGTGCAGACCTAGACAGTGGGGTGGGGTTGAGCAGGGACACTTAAGTAAGTGAGAGCGGCGGGGCGCTGGGAAGGGGCGGAGGCCTCAACGCTCGAGGTGGGGGGGCGGAAGGGGAGGTGGAGGGCGCAGCGGGGAGAGGGAGGCGAGTGTCGGGAGTGCTGAACTGACCTGGCTAGGTAGGGAGCAGAGGGAGAGGGGGCGACGCAAGAATCCGAGCAGGAGAAACCGGCACTTCCTGGCAAGGAGGGCGGAGGCGCGCGGGAGGGAGGGAGAGAGGGCGGGGGTAGGGGGTAGGCGCCTGGAGAGGGGAGTATAACTCAGCGGCCACGAGGCGCGCGGGCAGTTTCGCGCGCCCTGGTCTGCAGCCAGCGCTAAGCGGAGCGCAGCAAACCCTTAAACTGACCGCGCAGCCAAGGGAGGAACACGTAGTCCCGGCAAGGCTCACAGAGCTGCGAGCCGTGGCGGGAGAGCGCAACTTTGCGCGGTCCTTCCCTGCTCCTGCTCGCACCCAGCATTTTTCAAGAGGGTCCTGGCAGACAGGACCTGTGAGTGAGCTACGGAATAGCACCCGGGCGCACCGGGAAGATGATGATGATGTCCCTAAACAGCAAGCAGGCGTTCAGCATGCCGCACAGCGGCAGCCTGCACGTGGAGCCCAAGTACTCGGCACTACACAGCGCCTCGCCCGGCTCCTCCGCGCCCACGGCGCCCTCCGCTAGCTCCCCCAGTAGCTCGAGCAATGCTGGCGGCGGCGGTGGCAGTGGCGGGGGCGGTGGAGGCCGTAGCAGCAGCTCCAGTAGCAGTGGCAGCAGCGGCAGTAGCGGCGGGGGCTCCGAGGCGATGCGGAGAGCGTGTCTTCCAACCCCACCGGTGCGTATTTCTGCATAATCACCGCTTAAAGGCACATTTTGACAGCCCCCTTTATCTGCTTGATGTTTTTTTCATGTCTGCACAGCAAATCACCCCACACCTCCAACCAATTTCCCCCCCCCCCATGTATTCAGCGGGTCTTTTCTTCCATATTAATTTTTATGACCTGGGATGTTGCCTGTGCGCGTGTTGTGTTGTGTTGTATTTGCAGGCTCACTCTCCTCCTCCTCGTGCATGCTCTGTTTTTTTTTTTCAGTGGCTCTCCTCTCCGCCTTATCTGCTACTTTCAGGATTATTATTGTTGTTGTTGTTATTATTATTATTATTATTATTATTATTTCAACGTTCTGGGAATGTTGTAGGAGCTGCGGCGTTAGCAAGCGCTGTGCCAGGCTTCCGGAGAGAGTGCGCACAATTCCCTGCTGAGCGTAATGTGTGCCTTTTATTTGCAATTGCAGAGCAATATATTCGGCGGGCTAGATGAGAGTCTGCTGGCCCGAGCCGAGGCTCTGGCGGCCGTGGACATCGTCTCCCAGAGCAAGAGCCACCATCACCACCCGCCCCACCACAGCCCCTTCAAGCCGGACGCCACCTACCACACCATGAACACCATCCCGTGTACATCGGCTGCCTCTTCTTCGTCGGTGCCCATCTCGCACCCGTCGGCGCTGGCGGGCACGCACCACCACCACCACCATCACCACCACCACCACCATCAGCCGCATCAGGCGCTTGAGGGCGAGTTGCTGGAGCACCTGAGTCCTGGGCTGGCTCTTGGTGCCATGGCGGGCCCCGACGGCGCCGTAGTGTCCACGCCAACTCACGCGCCGCACATGGCAACCATGAACCCCATGCACCAAGCAGCGCTCAGCATGGCCCACGCGCATGGGCTACCCTCACACATGGGCTGCATGAGCGACGTGGACGCCGACCCCCGGGACCTGGAGGCATTCGCCGAGCGGTTCAAGCAGCGACGTATCAAGCTAGGGGTCACCCAGGCAGATGTGGGCTCCGCGCTGGCCAACCTCAAGATCCCTGGCGTGGGTTCGCTGAGCCAGAGCACCATATGCAGGTTCGAATCCCTGACGTTGTCGCACAACAATATGATCGCGCTCAAACCCATCCTGCAAGCGTGGCTCGAGGAGGCGGAGAAGTCCCACCGTGAGAAGCTCACCAAGCCAGAGCTCTTCAACGGTGCGGAGAAGAAGCGCAAGCGCACCTCTATCGCCGCACCAGAGAAACGTTCCCTTGAAGCCTACTTCGCCATCCAGCCGCGGCCCTCCTCGGAGAAGATCGCCGCCATCGCGGAGAAGCTGGACCTTAAGAAAAACGTGGTGCGCGTCTGGTTCTGCAACCAGAGGCAGAAACAGAAAAGAATGAAATATTCTGCGGGCATTTAGGAGACCCTCGGCCTCTCCAGGGACAGCACCTCCTCATCCCCTCTTTTCCTTCCTCTTTTCTCTCCTGCCTCTTTTCTTTCCACTTTTGGCTACCAGAAACAATTCCAGTAAATGTGAATCGGAGAAAACGAGGATTGGAGAGCGAGCGAACGAGCGAGCAAATGAGCCCAAGCCCGGTGAGAATGTGAAACGATTTCTCAAAGGAGAGAAAAACAAAAAAAAGGGGATTTGTCAAGTTATAGCGAAGTTGTCCCTTTTAACCCCACCCCGAGCGGAAAAGGCACCTCGGCTTCTTCACAGGAAGTCTGGAGATGGCTGTTTGCAGAAAGGCAGACGAGACAGCCTTTTAAAAGGCCCCCAAAATGATCAAGTAAGATTTGTTTTTATTCCTAAAGACATCACCCTTGTTCAAGTTTAAAAGTACACTTTGCAGCTATTTTTCAGAAATAGAAATCGATTCAGGACTGAAACTTTAAACTAGAGTTGATGCTTAATGTGATAGAGACATCTCTAAAGTATTTTGAATTAAAAAAAAAGATGGCAGATTTTCTGCATTTACACTGTATATTATATATATATTTTTATTGTGGTTCTTACCCCCTTCTTCCTTCTCTGAAGTGTTAATGCTTAAGAGAGGAGTTGCGCCTGCTGTGTTCACTGATCTTGAAAGCTATTATTAGATTATCGCTGAACAACCCTCTGTAAATTATTAATTTATCTCTCTAGCAACTTAATTTGTGCACATTCTAATTAATTAAACTTCTTTAGTCTAACAAACAGGGGAAACGTATGGCTAGTGGAGTTAAACAATCTTATGTTTCATGAGTTTACTGAATTTTTATGGCTTTCCTCCTCTACTGTGTTCCTTTTGCCCCATTTGTATATTCTCACTTTGAATGAAGATTGGTTTTTTCTTTGTTTTTACTGGTAGTGTTCTGATTTGTGAGTCGACACTCAGTAATGGATGTCTTAATCGTGTAGACCTGATTCACTGTCTAAAGTATTGTTTACTTTGTTACATATTTAATGGGGATTCCCACATTGTCCCCGCCACACACACACACACACAGACACACACACACTCACTCACCCTAACACACACACACACACACACACACACACACACACACACAAACACCCCTCTAATGGAAGAGAAGAAGTGAAGCAGTTGGAAGCATGACTATAATGCATCATTTTCTAGCTTTAGGTGCATTTGCCACTTGGTGTTTGCCCTTCCAGATTCTAAGATTCCACCAAGGTACTTCAATCTTGTTTTCAATTGCTTTATTGACTACATTTTAACATTTACAAGACTCCTTCAGTTTTTCCTTTTGGAGGTTTGTTTGTAGAAAAACTAATCTGAACTATAAGAAAGACAGTGCACTGCTTGTAAATTCACATTGTTTGGTAGAATTCTTTTGGAACAAAAAAATTAGGTACATGGTGACTAGTACCTTATCTATTGTAAATATTCCATTCAAATGATGCACATATAGATATATTCTTACAAATTTTGCTGTATTGCTGTTCCATTTGAGGCTCTCTGAAGTCTTGAGTTCTGTATATGACCTGGTTTCTTGTTTTTTTGGTTAATAGATGGTTTATTTACTCTGGTAATGTATTAAGTTATTTTTGGTGTTGTTTGATTGTCTTTCATTGAAAAGATGATTTTAATGTTTTATTGGCAAAGTATGCTGCTTTTTTCATTAAAATATACTATTACAATTAAATGGCTTTTAAAATGTGATGCTGTTTTCAGTCATTTCTATGGAAATTATTTTGATTGGTGATTTTTTAAAGTGGAAGCATTTTGATGGTTTATTACAGAGTTGTTATCATAGTCTGATTTGGAATTTAGTAGGGGTGTTTCTCTAGGAAGGTGTAAAAGAAGAGGACTTATATAATAGTCTTCTAATAGCTAGAGCTCATCTCACAGGATACTTTGCTTTTCTGTCCAATATGAGGTTGTGATATTTGGCTCTAAATTCATCCCTTGGAATCTCTTCTCCAGGTCTTCAATAATTCTGCAAAGAGAATTTTGGGAGCAGAGGTATTACATCGATAAAAGGAAGAGAGGAATTCAGTTTAGTTTTCAGCAACCCTGGGAGACTGGGTGTGGTAAGAGGCCTATTTCTGGGAGTAGGACACCTTGGTTTAGGCCTAGGGGCTGGCCCACCATAATTCTCAGTTCCCTCACCACTCCTCTAAAGCAGTGGCCTAACCACAGCAGGAAGCGCCTAGATTACTGGGTTATGAAGTAAAGTACCTCTCTCTCTCTCTCTCTCTCTCTCTCTCTCTCTCTCTCATTTTCTCCCTCCATTTCCATAACATTTACACAAACTTATATTTGCAGTAGGCAGTGTGGGTTAACAAATAAATTCTGGGTGGTTAGACTTTTGTTTCCTTTCTATCACTCACTCAGACACCAGAGTTGGTGGAATCTATGATGGTCTGACACAAAGAAATTTTGTCCTTTGATATACAGACTTCTTAAAAATTTTCATTTTGGTTTAAAGATACCTCATCACCCATTTTAAGAAACATATTAGGTTTTCAAAGTTTTCTCTTTTTTTCCCAGGAAAGCTCTAGTTTAGATATTTACATTGTTAATGAGAAGAACACCTTACTAATCTATAGGTCCTACAAAATGAAGGAACCAAGGGATCCTCTAGAGGAAATTCTGCTACTCTGAACTGTGACCTAATATAGAACTGTTTCGGGAATGTTTCTTATTTTGAAGATAAGGTTAGGAAATGTCACATGAGTCAATGAAAATTGTTTTAGTTGGCTCAAGTTGGGATTACATGTTGTTAGAGAACATTATGATTTTCAGATGTAAGAAAAAGAACTGTGAGAGTTAATGGATATTAAGTGGAGGGACTTCTTTTTCTACAACTTAATTAAAAAAGATACCTGAAGAGACAAAATCTATGTGTTCATGTAGAAACAATGAGATATATTGTATAGATGCTTAAGGAAATATTGAAAGGATTTGAAAGAAAGAATTGTGAATCCAGATATAGTGATACTGGTAGTTTAATTTTACTCTTATCTTTTAGAGGTTGAAAGTCCCTTCTTCTACATTATTATCTGTTCTTTGATTCAGTTTTCTTGAAAAGTTTTTTCAAATAGCCATCCTCTATCTCCCCTATCCCACTACACTAGGTCCTGGTTTCAGCACCATGGATAGTAACCACATGACTGTCCTCAGTTGACCAGGCAGTGTCAGCCAGCTGGAGAACTTTCTTTTGCTTACTTTTTCTGGAGTAGAGAAAATGAATTAAATGGATTGAGTGTGTAGCAAGCCAGGCTTTCTGATCTAGGTTTAAAATTATCTTTAATAAATAACACTTTTTTCTCCTGTGTGGCTGTTTCCTAAGTCTAGGATATGTGCCTTAAAAGAAAGGGGAGTCAGTTAGAAGAAAGACCATTGTATTAGTGTTTTTTCCTACAAATATGACATCTTTAAATGAAGAGAGAAATTCTGTAAAAGTAGTCAAATTGAGGAATATATTGAACCGAAATAAAATTGATATTCTTTTAGTGAGTTTGAAATACATGATAACTTTTGTGTATGCATGTTTGTCCAAGATTTTTATGACAAAATGACATAATAACAACAGCTATCCATTTACTTTAACAGTTGAGAGTGAAGGCCTATATTTCTCCTCTCATTCACCAAGTATTTCTTATTTCCCATCTTCTGGCAGTTGTAAAACTGTATCAGTTTTAAATACATCTTCTCTATGTTATTATAAGGTAAAAGAAGCTCTCTTGCCTACAAGATGGAATTATATCCATTATTTAAGCCTACTTCAGTGTGTTTGTTTTATGGGAAAATCAGAATTTTAAAAAAGAAATATATTCTGAAAGATTTTACTATTGAGAATTGCAGAGATATATCAAAACAAACCAAAGGAATTTGGAGAGAAGAGGATTGATCTTAAAGAAGAAATTAATGGTAAGAACAGAATGAATCCTGTATAAATTATTGAGAAATATTTATTTAGTATTGACTTTCAAAATACTGAAATGAATAAATAGCAAATTGCGGCTGAACAGCTTTGTCATATCAGTCAAATCCATTGGCATTAGTGACTCATTTCCTAATTTTTCTCTTCAAGGTCCACAATTACTATTTAATTAGAAAGAGATGTTTTATGAATTGACTTAGCAGCACACCTAGTCATCCTCAATTTGACATTTCAGAACTATGGAGTTTATTTTTAAAAACTTCTCCAAAGACAGTCGATCCAATCTTTTTGTTCAAGGTGATCATTTAAATCTAAGCCAGAATGGAATAAATGTCCAACAACAAAGATCATGTAAGTCCTGGTTGATATCTGAGTACTCTTTACACTAATTGTATTCTGATATTATCCAGAAAGAGTGCAGTTTTCTTTGGATATTTGACATTAAATCAGTTGGTCAATTCTTTATCAGATTATGTCTCATTGACACATAGCTTGGGGGAAAATAATGGAAATAAGAAAAAGCAACTATGTTCAACATAATGCTCTTCAATTTTCTATAAAGTGTATTTTAAAAATAAATAACAATACGTAATTAAGTCTCTTCACTGTCAAGGACAGATTCTGAGGCTTCTCTTTGCCAAGGGACTTGGAATTTGGAGTTTAAAAATGCTTTATTCCAAATTTGAAATGAGTTCATTTTGATCTATCTATTGGGGACACTCTTGAGGACATGGTGGAAAAGGCATTAAAAAATTCACTTGATTTTAAAAGACGTATTATTCAGAAAATAAAGCTCAAAAATTTCCAAGCAAGCCATGACAGTAAGTTTAGAAATTTACCTTTTAAATTGTTTCATGAAAGCAATTTATATCTCCAGGTAAAAGGTACACATTAAAACTCAAAACTGTACTTCACTTTTTAATTCATCTTGGAGGGAGGGACTGCAACAGAAAGTAAGGGGGAAAAAGTTAGATTTGTATTCTGATAGGACAAAAAGGAACACAAAGGTTCCCAGATAGTTATGATGATAGAAATGTTCCTGAAATCTACATTTGTCAGGAGACAGATTTATGGCAATGAGAAAAAAAAAATCACTAAATTTTTCCTGCTTTGCCCCTTTAAAGGAGCCTTTCACAGTACTGAAAGGCTATTATGAGTGAATTAATAAATTACACAGCAAATTATTAAATCCAGATAATTACAAGGAATAAGTAAGTAATCATTAGTTATCTCAGCTAATTACTGTGGGTCAGAGCCAGCCGGAATGTGAAATCCTCCTCGGGAATTGAAATTAACTTTGCACAGTGAGTCTCTCTGCTTGACATCCCCAGTCTGTAGGCACATGGCAGCTCCCTTGTGAGCTAGTCTTTCTATTTAACTTGGAGAGAATAGAAATAAAATTAAGTGGCGATGTGATAATAGGAAGCTGCTCAGAAAGCAAACTGTGGGTTTTATTCTGTACTTTCAAGGCCTGGAGATGAAAAGCTTTATTTACACCAGTTTCAAAAAAAAAAAAAAAAATCTAAAGCACCCTTGTTGAGATAGATTTCCTGAACACACACACACACACACACACACACACACACAATCTACAGTCATCTGTTTTGACAGTCAGATTAGCAACACATGAAGAAGGCTCAAGAAGAACAAATGTTTTGAGGGGTTGTGTGTGAGAGAGAGAAAAAGGGAGGAAAGGAGGGAGGGAGAGATGGGGTAGCAGTGAGAAATAAAGAAATAAAATGAAAACATTGCTCTTTGCTTTCATCCCACAGAAAGGCTGAAAGGCTGTTGAAAGTGCAGCCCAGTTTAATAATCTGTTTGTTTTGTTTGGGTGACAATATGCTCATCTTGCCACAGGAAGAAACAGCTTAGTGCAAATGTTGTCTCTCGTTGATCTTTTCGCCAGATGCTTCAAGAACTGATGTCACCTTTTTTTCCTGTTTCATATAGCATCACTTTCCAAAGCCAGCATCCACTACTCTGTCTCCCTCCACTCCCCCTAACCCCCAAGGCCTTCTCAAAGGGCAGAGAAGACAGCCAAGCCTGGTGCCTGTTGGAAGTGGAAAATGGCTCTGTGTGATAAAGTGATTGTGTGTATCACAGGGTTGGGAAAGACTGGACATATGAAGAAAACTGCTGTTAATATATTAAAATGAGGGGAGAATCTAAGAGCTTTTTTTTTTTTTTATCAATTGCAATTAGATGGACAGTCTTTCGGCTCATTCCCTGCTCTAGTCTGGGATGATAATAAAAATTTAATGAAGCCTGGGACGAGCAGAGAGCTCTGTCTAGGGACTGTGGAATAGAATATTTTAACTGTACATTCATACCAACTGTCTGGCTTCAAAGACGTGACTGCTTTTAATCTCGAATTAGAAAACCACAGATTTGAAATTAAATATTAGATACCCTCGGATCCCCTTTCTTCCTGAAATATTGTCACGACTCTGTTTTCCTCCATTGGCCCGTAACACACATATCTTAGGTCTCCAATTACATTTCCGTGAATAATAGATGGCTTTGATAGGGTGCAGTATTCTGGTGCTTTTGTTTTTTGTAATAGAGTCGATGCAATATTAATTGGCTGTAGATGTTATAAGAATGCACAGCCCCCTTTTCAGGAACAAATCGATGAGATAGGGATATGAGAGTCAGCGAAGGCGAAGGCTTTTCCCAGCCTAGGTCACTTCTCTGTGGAGGGGACCGTCTTAGAGATTTGGGTAAGTGGAGGGCTGCTTTGAGTTCTGAGGCCTTGGCTGATCAGGCTCCGCAACCTGGAGAGAGGACCTCGGGTGAAGGGGTGAAGGCCGAGGTACAGAAAGGGAACTGTCTGTAGGAGAAGCAAGGTTTATGGAGAGCGATTACCTAGAGGCTTTACTAGCTTTTCAAGGCTTAGGTTTCGCATGCGCCTGGCCGGCTCTGGCAGCGTGGAGGAATCAAGATCCTCGCACCCACCGCTCTGGCTTACCACCCCTTTGCACCTGCTGGTCTTGGGTTGCACGCCAGCCCCTCTTCCCCTCTCCCGCAGTTCACGGTGCACCTTGGTGAGAAGCTGGTTGTGAATGGGTGAGGGTTAGAGTCCATAGGATTCGGGGGTGAGGGGCAGAACCGTTCACCCGCGCTGGACATGTTGGCCTGGCCCCCTGTGGCCCCTAGAGCATGGGGGAGGAGGCGGCTTGTCAGGCACGCAGCCAGGAACCCGCGAGAAAGAGAGGCCCGGGCGCCTCGCCCCCTTGCATTTTACTAATCACGTCTATTTAAATTCTAGCGCGGTCCGCCGTGCTCTCACCGGGAAAGCTCTGGAGAACTGGATCCATCAATTATTCTGAAAAAAATCCCAGACTACGTGAGGCTTCCAGCCTGCGGGAGGGAGGTGGCGGGAGGAGATGGAGAACCTAGCCCCTACTCTTCTACCCTTCTCTCAGCCCTTCCCAGCGCGGTTACCTTGGTGTACGCTCAACTTCAGGGTGCTGGGGCCCAGAGGAGCTAGCGCACCTTTTGAAGATTTGCACTTTTGTGAGTCAGGAGGGTAGGTGGTCGGAATAGACGCGGACCTGGCCTAGCTTTCCCTTCTACCCTTGTGGAGAGGTTTGAGTCCTCTACAGCCAGATCAGATTCTGCATCGCCACTATCCGCCACCCTCACTTTTGGCCGGGTCCCTAATGCCCGCCGACTGCTTGGGGCTGCTGGGCGTGGAGTAGTCCCCCATTCAGCCTTCCTTTACTCCACAGACCTTCGAGGATAGGACCTTAGGGACATACTAGTTTAGAAGCTTTCTAGGAACCTCGAT
>PITA01006232.1:0-102121 GCA_004023965.1 Spilogale gracilis
AAACCATAACCATTCAGCTGAGCCTAGTTAAACCACAGAACTCTAAGAGATAATAGAAGTAGTTTTGTTAGGCTACTAAGTTTTGGAGTGGTTTGTTTGCAGCTGTTAATAAGCAGAAGAGAAGAGAAATGTAAGAAGGAAAAAGCCTCTCCCATCTCTTTTTCCCTCCTGCTAGGGATAAAATAGCACTCAAGTATCCTTTGCTGTGTAGGGTATCTAGAGATCAGCTTATCTCCATATTAACAAAAATACTTGATTTCACCACTAGATGGAAACTATATCATATAGATGTTGCCATGCAACAAGAGATTAAAACCCTCTAAGAAGTGACCATAGAATGCAAAGAATTTGGTCAGCCTACTAAGTTCCTGCTGCACTTCTCTTTTAAAACCTGGTTGTAGGAAGAAGTGATGTCCACCTGGAGGAGAAGAGGAAGGTCTCTGGGGACCTTAAAAAGACAGTGCACCCTTTATGATCATCAGCCTGAAATGATGAATGCACAAGAATGCCAACTTATAGCTTTAAAAATAGTCGTGTGTGATTTAAAAGGACAGTAATTTTTAGGAATAAATACAGGAACTTTGTCTCTTCTCAACCTCATTTCATTTAAAAAGTATTTGTAAGGGTTAAAGTCCTTTTCTCTGAGATACCTTCAAGCTTTGGATATTTATTATAACACTCAAATTCATGTGCAGCAATGTCTTTCTGAGCTTTATTGGGTGATAAGCGAATTCAATGTGTTTTGGGGAAGAGAAAATCAACAGGTTGGAAGGGTGCCTATAAACTTTTCCTTTGGCTGGTCAGAGAGTAGGGTGGAGGCAGGGGCAATTTTACTGAGGGCTTTGGGAATAGCTTAGTAGGAGGTACGTAGGAGACACTCATGATCAGCATAAAATGTACATCCTTAAATCACCAAAGGTCCTTTTCATTATTCCCTCTGTGTGACCTTTTAGCTCTCCATTTTTTCCTGATAATTAGTTTAAAAAAAATTTTTTTTAATTTAAAAAGTGGGCGAGGGGAGGTAAGTTCAGTAGAAGTCAAATAGAAATTGAATGCAATTTCAGTATGTTTTAGCAAAATGTGGTGGAACCCCAAACATACACATTATGGGGGAAGCCCCACATATCCCAAGGCTTTCCTGAGATGTGGCTGTGGAGGGAGAATGACCGGGCTCGTGAGTGGCAGCAACCCGCCCTCAGCCTGCCCGTGTTGCTCTGGTGAGCTCTCTGCTCCTCGAGCATGACTAGAGCAGACCCACCAAATCCCATCCATGTAAGTGGTCAGAGCACAAATGAGGCTGTCGGTGGGTAGTCCTGCCCTATTCATGAGCTCTTTCAGAACAATTTTCATTACTTTTTTTAAATACTGTTTTTGGCAAACACTTGCTACTTGAAATAAAAAATGCATGAGTCACCTACTGGGATAGGCACAGTGTGTGGTTCATTGAATTTAGCTAAATTGTGAGTCATCCATCAATAGTCCTCTTGGTGAACATACTTGTAATAATTTCACACGTTACAAACAAAAATTGGTATGATTTTCAAGATTCTTGAAGCTATTTCCCTTGGGGATTTTTTTTTTTTGGATTCTGTTTAGCGTTTTTTGTTTTTTTTTTTTCTTGCTAGGTGGCGAGAAAATTGTCAGCCTGGTTTTCAGATGGATCCAAGGCTTGTCCCTGTCATTTTGTAAAAGAACTTCTATTTGGGGGGCACCTGGGTGGCTCAGTTGGTTAAGCAACTGCCTTCGGCTCAGGTCATGATCCTGGAGTCCCAGGATTGAGTCCCACATTGGGCTCTTAGCTCAACGGGGAATCTGCTTCTCCCTCTGACCTCCCTTCTCATGCTCTCTCTCTCAAATAAATAAATAAATAAAATATTAAGAAAAACAAAAAAACCTTTGATTTTGGAGGCTTGGCTTGGGGGAGGTAGAACATGGAGCTGGAGATACGAATTTGGGGAAATAAGAATTAGTGATTACTATTTGTCCTTGCCAGATCATTGGCTCATAAGATGAATTTTGGTATCTGAAAAATGATCCGCTCCACTCACAGAACAGTCTGAGAGCTGCCAGGGTATCTCCTGGGACCCCTTCCCTGCCAGCAGGAGAGGGCGGGGCTGGGTGGGGCGGTCCCAAGTGTGTCTGTGCACCACTGCCCTCTATAGGATGGCACTAGCGTCTCTCCCGATCCACGCCCAGATGGACAGGTGGCGGTAAATAAGCATTGTACTAAGACCAATTTTTTTTTTTTTTTTTTTATAGGCCTGTCTAAACCAAAAGAGACCGCTTTCTGGCTAGAGCAGTGAATCTAGGGTTTCTGGCCCAAAAGGCCCTTGTTTCCATTCTGGTGTCTATCTGGAAAGCGGCTGGCATCCGCTGCTGAATGGCAAGACGGATGTTGTGATTAAATTGCTAAATCGCTGTTTTTTTTCAAGAAGTGAAAATAATCGCAAGAGAGAGCATCCCCGCCTGTTATTTTTCTCTCTCTAATAAGCGCAATAAAGCTGTAAAGGGACTTTTGCCTTTAGTTGCAACTAGAGGTGACAGTTTGTATATGGATATAAGATGAGAAGTTATGGTTCTTTGCAAACAGTGGTTAAGGTGCGCATATCAACAGAATGTATGTAGGAGGCGCAGGAAACCGGCTGGGCACTTTGTTTTGTTTTGACACATCTCTCTGCCCTCCTTTACTGTCTTCAGCTGAACTAACGCGTCCAGGGAGCCGCCTGGGGTCCCAACTTACCAGTGCTAGCTGAGTAACTTGGGAAAGTTGTGTAACTTTCAAAACCACATTTTCCTCATATGTAAAATGAGGCCCTCGGAACAAATGATTTCTTAGGATCACTGCATTTCTGAAATGAAGTAAATGATTTTTTTCTCCCTGGATGAAAATATAAGCACTAAAATTAGTTTATTTAAATACGATGCACGCACTTTTAAACAAATCACTTTCTTTTGAAAAAACAAGGTTTAACTGTGGTAATTCAGCACCAGGACGGGAGGTGGTGGAAACAGCGATGGCTACTTGGTGCTCTAGTCCTTTCATGTACCAGCAAGGTGGGACAGGCATCCTTGCCCAGCGGCCCCGCCAGAGTGTCTAAGGCCAGCAGATGGCGCACTTGCACAGTCCACACGTTTTCCAGGCGCCCCAAGGTAAACAGTACTGATGAGCATCTAGAGGGAAAGGCTACTAATGTTTGAATAAATCGCAGTATTTTCTAAGCTACTGAAACCGTAACTTTTTGAGCTGGACCATTTACTAATATTTATAATTGTTTGGAAGTTTGTTAATCTATAACACTTTCTGCTGCTAACAGCACCCTTCACCTGGGCATCAAAAAACCCTTAATGAATTGGCTTTTTTTTTTTTTTTTTTTTTTTAGGTGGAGAAATTAGGGTAAAGGATAAGTTGGTTAAGATTTCCCAGATAATTCAGGTCATACTTCTTGGTGATCTTTTAAAATTGTCATTCTTACTCTTTCTTTCTTTAATGCTCACTTCTGATTGTGAAGGGGAATGTGTGTGTGTGTGTGTGTGTGTGTGTGTGTGTGTGTGTGTGTGTATGTGTGTTGGGGGTGTTGACTGGGGATGTGGGAAAAGGAATTGACACCTTCCTTACTTTGGACCATTGTCACCTGCCACAGTCACTGTAACTTTTGACCTCCGCAGCCTATATGTGGAAGACCTTGCAATAATGCAGTTGGTTTATTGATTACTTGCTTTGAGCCAGGCATCATCTAAGCAGTTCTCATATATTAATCATTTAATCCTCCCAGCTTACCCATAGAGGAGGTAGAGTGGGTAAGTGACTTGTCTAGAGTAACAGATCTTTGTAACTTCCTGGGCTCTGAATTAAAGCGATAAGGGCAACAAATTGTTTTTTGGCGGTAACCACCATACCCCCAACTATTTTCCAGGTAATAGATCATGAGCTGATTTTTATTTTAACTTTTAAATTATGGGAAATGCACAGGAACTTTAATTGTATCATGTCAGCCTTGGTAATATCAGCTTGTGAGATTGCTGTTGGTTTAGAAGAGTTCCTTCTACAACCTCATGCTTAGGAGAAACTGGTCACTGGAAATGATAATAAGATGTGAGTGAATGAAATGGGGAAGTTTGGTGATTTAATTACACCAGTAATAAATATATTCCACGTGCTCACTTTTTCTATTAGCCACCAGCAGCATCAGGGATATGTAATAAGTAATCAATACTTATTTATTGCAGAAGCCTACAGAGTGCTACCGTCTGCGTGCCAGGTACAAGCATTAGTTCATGTAATGATTCACAGTTGTGATGAGTCTTGTTTTATAGATGAGGAAACTAGAGTTAGGAGAGATTAAGTGTCCCAACTAGTAAGGGGCAGAGTCGGGATTCAAACCAGCTTGTAGGGCTTCTGATCCATGCCAATAACCAGTAGGCTGTGCTGCCTCCAGCAGTAGGAAGCGGGTATGTTGGCAGGGAGTAGAGCAATTTAGTTAGAGTCAAAGACAGAAAGGAACGCTTATGGTGTTGATTTCCTCCTACCTAACAAAAATCCTGGTATATATAGCAAAGAATTTCTAAAGTAGAAAGTGAGAATAAAGGAGAATAGGAACTATAAAGAACAGGAAACAGCAGGGAGACCTACAAATGTTTCTTTAAATGAGTCCTAAAATCTACTTAGAACAATGATCCGTTCTTCATTTTCACTGAAGGTTAAACAAGAAATTGCATTTTCAGAGTTGTGTTGGAGTGCACATTTTATATCTTTACCCTCCCCACTCCTGTAATGACGTCAGCCCCCACTGTGTCCTTCCTAGGAGAAAAAGCTTCTTTAATGCTAATGCACATGCAGGTCACCGGGGGATCTTGATTAAAAATCTGGATTCTATTTAGGTAAATCTGGGGTGGGGCTTGAGATTCTGCATTTCTAACCCGCTGCTGATACTGCTCTCTGCCTGGCTGTGAGTGGCCAGACTCCTCCTCTCTGTGGTCCAGGCTTGGCCAGAGAAGGTTCTTAACTGTTCTCCTGTCCCCAACTCACAGACCTAGGAGACACCTGACTTTAGGAGGAGGCAATGAGGCCTGAGAGACGCTAAAGGGCAGAAAAAAGAGGGGAGAGGGGAGAAACAGTAAGAGAGAGAGAGAGACCTGCTAACATACCTTAAATTCTGGACGCCAGCTTTGTCCTAGAACATCTCAGCCACCCAAGCCAAAAACTTCCCTTTGGATTAAGCTAATTTGAGTAGTTTCTGTTGCTTGTGATTAAAAGGGTTCTGTCTCAGAAGTGATTTAGCTTTGATATAAAAGAGAATTCTTTCCTGTGGCAGGAGGGCGGTTGCAACTCTTAACTGAAGATTATTAGGCATAGAAAAGAGACTGAGGTGATTTTGGGGGGACTTCCAGGAGACATATTAAAATATGTAACAACTAGTGGGGCATGGACAATGACCGGTGGAAATAAAACCCCAACCACGGCGACATCCCAGCAAGCACTAATTGAACTCCAGCCCTGGTCTCCTGGGTGCCATCTGTAGCAGACACGGGATCTGCAGTACTTTTGTATTGCTGCTGAATTCTCTAGGCATATAATTTTTCAAAAGAGGTTTTCGTAATGTTTTAAAGATACAATGTTCTTTTACCACTTATACATTTAAAACTGCGATTCTCCTCCAGTATTTTTACTTAGGGTGCAGTTTTCTTGCCAGGTGATCACCATTATACCTTCTAGAATAATTTTCAGAACTTCTTAAAAGTTAATTCCAATAGACAGAGCCTTCATTTAAAATAAACCATAGTACATTATTCTAAATGTATTAAGTGGAAATGAGTATTACAAAAATGTAAGCCTTTAATCTTTAGGATTTTTAGAATGTTAGGTGAAGTTAAAAGTGTATTGCTGTTTGGTTTTATTAAACTTATAAAAACGTACCAAAAGAAGCCCAAGAAGAGTCGTTTTTTTTCAGAGTTATTACAACCATGGTAGACTCTATCTTTAAATGTGCTATTAATTTCACCAGGAATAGAAGAAATTCTTGTGGCTTGGTAGACAAAGAATAATGGTGATGGGGAAATTCTAGAGACGCTTAATTTGCTTTAGGCCTCCTTACATTTTTTTTTTTAAGTAAGCTCTACACCCAAAGTGGGACTTGAACTCAAGACCCCGAGATCAAGAGTCACAGGCTCTCCTGACTGAGCCAGCCAGAGGCTGTGGCCTAGTCATTTTCAATGCTTTCTCTGCTTAGTTTAAAGGCAAAAGCCCTGTGAGGGGTTCAGGGATCTGGTCCAGTTCAGGGTTCTGGGTTTTCGCCTAATGCCTTCTTGGCATCCCACCCTGTACTTCCACCTTGCCTTTCTCCCTCCCCCTGCCTGGAGCCTCGGTCTTTTTGTTGACAGTGTTTTTTACAACAAACCAAAGGGAAGAAGCTCTTGCTAGGAATAAGGTGTTATTCATTGCTCTTAAAGTGAACACTAAACAAACTAAGGAGCGGAGAGTAAGATTCTCCAGGAAGAGGAAAAAGGCCTTGATGTAAGGAAGCAACATCCTGGAGCAGCCCTGCATTATTCTAGTCCAGAGGATGAGTGATTTCCAAACTGGGGACCCTGGACAGTATCAGAGCTTGGTGAGTCCTGAGCACCCAGCAGCTCTGCAGGCACACACCACATGGAGACCTCGCACCTCTCCTGATACATGAAAGTGCAGCTTGAAGGATCAAATTCCGAAGTTTCTTCCCCCAAGTGATGTGGAAATGAACTCACAGTAGCTTTCTGTTGGACTTTTTCTTAATATAAATATAAGTTCTAAAATAGAAGATTCTGAGTCTCAATCCTACGGCTGTCTACTCCTTTAAAAGCTTGAGCAACTCAGGAAACAAACTGAGGTTTGCCGGGGGGGTGGGGGGGTGCGGGGGGTGGGCGAAGGGATGGGGTGGCTGGGTTATGGACAGTGGGGAGGGTGTGTGCTATGGTGAGCGCTGTGAATTGTGTAAGACTGACGATTCACAGACCTGTACCCCTGAGGCAAATAATACATTATATGTTAATTCAAAAATAAAATAATAGCTTAAGCATGTTAAAAAAAATAAGTCCAGGGACGCCTGGGTGGCTCAGTTGGTTAAGCGACTGCCTTCGGCTCAGGTCATGATCCCGGAGACCCCGGATCGAGTCCCACATCGGGCTCCCTGCTCGGCAGGAAGCCTGCTTCTCCCTCTCTCATTCCCCATGCTTGTGTTCCCTCTCTCAGCTGTGTTTCTCTCTGTCAAATAAATAAAATCTTTAAAAAAAAAAAAAATAAGTCCATAAAAATTTTTTTTCAAACAAAAGAACTTGAATACAGAGTATTTATGATGAGGTTATTGGAAGGACTGGAGGATCAAAGGGAAGATTCTGGTGATGGGAGGCAAGCCAGGAATCGGAAGGGAGGCGTGGGGGCGGCGTGTGTTCTGTGTTTGGTGGCGGTCTCCGTGGGCACGGGCGGCTTCACACACAGCAGCCCCGAGGTTCTGCTCAGTGATCACAGTTCTAGACAACCGCAGAGGACTTTTACCTTTTGCTTCTCCATCCTGATGAGCGATAGCAGCTGCTTCTTCATCTCTAGGTGCCTCCACCCAGTGGTGTGGGACTTGCTTGACATTCTGTAGAGACTACTTTCCACCCAGCCAGATCACAATTCTAGCTCCTCAGACCCAGCCCATAGGAGAAGGAAAGGTTTTTCTTTCTAAAGAAATAAGAACATGGTTTAACTATAGATAACAAACTGATGGTCACCAGAGAAGAGGTAGGTGGGGGTGGGGGCTGACTGAACCAGGGGATGGGGGTTAAGGAGGGTGCTCGATGTGATGACCACCAGATGATGCATGGAAGTGTTGACTCAGTCAGTTGTACACCTGACACTAATATGACACTAATTATGGTAACTACACTGGAATTTTAATCAAAACTTAAAAAAAATGAATAAGACCAGAGAGACTCTAGAATAATGGACACGAGGCAACATGGGGGCTGAAAACAAGAGGGTTTGTCCAGTCTACAGATGGGATGTGGATCCTCAGAACTCCTTCCTTAGCTTATTTCCAGATCACTGGCAAACAGACATTACCCCACTGTCCTGCCTTAGATGGAGGGTTGCATTCGTGTTCTTTCAAACATGTGCATCTCTACCCCAAATACTGACATTTGGGGTTACCTCAGTGAGAAGGTCAGCTATTTAATTTCTTTAAATTATATGCATCTCTTAAATCGTAAGCATGGGGTGTGAAGATGTTCCAATATCCTCTGGAGATTTGCTACCTCCTTGGGTGCATAGTCATCCTCACTCTACCTGTTTTCCTACTGTCCTTGAACCGTTGTTTTCATGACATTTTATAGGTAACTTGGACTTAAAAAGATGAAAACTGAACTTCTTTCAGCAGCAACTGTTTTTTTTTTTTTAATTCCCTGGATTGATCAGAGGGTGCTCCTTATATATCCTTAGGACTGTGAAAAATTACCTAGAGGCAAGATAAGAGCTCATTAATTAAATATTTCCAAACCGGACACTCATCGCGCCTGACAGTTCTCTCATTATGTGCCCCTGAGAGGGATGCTAGTTGTCAGCAGCTGATGTAAAATAATTTGCTCACTGCTGCAACTGGAGGAGAAAAGGCTTGATAGCAGTTTTTCATGTCTATTAGGTAAATTATTTGAGAAAAACGCTTTTGCACAGAAGGGAAAGTCAAAACATCTCATGTGAAATCTTAAAATAATTTGTAACAAGAAAAAAATTAAATTTCTTCAAAGGTAAACATCTTTTGCTGTGCCCTAGGGACCCCTCCATTCTAGCATTTGCTGCCTCTTTCCTCGGGTACAATTCTCTTTATTATATAGAGCATACAGAGAATATTCTATATGCCTGATGTACTGTAATAGGAAGGCTGAGCTTAAAGAATTCAACTTTATTTTATTTATTTATTTTTTTAGAATTCAACTGTTTTTAGTGAATGTTGTAAACTGAGAAGTCCAATACTTTGTGGACTTTTTGGTGGGTGAGATCTCTGGGTACTTTTCAACATTCTTCTCCTTGACAGAAATGAACATATTTAAAAATCGGTATCTGTATGTGCAGCCTACATCTATATATACCTATATCCAAATCTGATGAAAAATTTTGCTTTGTGATTTCATTTTTACATTAATTGTAATAGCAGAGTTCTGGTCACTTGGCCAATCATGCTGGTTTCCATAAATAAAACTAGTGGATCATATCCTGATTCCATAGCTGATTATAGCCACATGCAGAAGAATGAAACTGGACCATCTCCTTTCACTGTATACAAAAATAGACTCAAAGTGGATGAAAGACTAAATATGAGAAATCAATCAAAATCCTGGAAGAGAACACCGGCAGCAACATCTTCAACCTCAGCACAACAACTTCTTGCTAGGCATATCTTCAAAGACAAGGGAAACAAAGGCAAAAATTAACTATTGGGGCTTTGTCAAGATAAAAAGCTTTTGTACAGCAAAGGAAATAGTTGACAAAACCAAAAAACAACCAAATGAATGGGAGAAGATATTTGCAAATGACATACCAGATAAAGGGCTAGTATCCAAAAATCTCTGAAAAACTTATCAAACTCAACACCCAAAGAACAATTGCTCCAATCAAGAAATGGGCAGAAGACATGAACAGACATTTCTCTAAAGAAGACATCCAAATGGCCAACAGACACATGAAAAAGTGCTCAACATCCCTCAGCATCGGGGAAATACAAATCAAAACCAGGTGAGTTATCACCTTCCACCAGTGAGAATGCCTAAAATTAACCAGTACGAAACAGCAGGTGTTGTCAAGGATGCAGAGAAAAGGGATCCTTCCTACAGTGTTGGTGGGAATGCAGGCTGGTGCAGCCACTCTGGAAAGCTGAGAATAGAGCTATCCTATGACCCAGCAATTGCACTACTGGGTATTTACCCCAGAGATACAAATGTAGTGATCTGAAGAGGCATGTGCACCCCCGTGTTTATAGCAGCAATGTCCACAATAGCCAAACTATGGAAAGAGCCCAAATGTCCAACAGATGAATGGATGAAGAAGATGTGGTATATATATACACAATGGAATATTATGAAGTGATCAAAGAAATATGAAATCTTCCCATTTACAACAATGTGGTTGGAACTAGAGGGTATTATGATAAGTGAAATAAGTCAATCAAAGATAATTATCATATGATCTCACTGATATGTGGAATTTAAGAAAAAATGCAGATGATCATAGGGGAAGAGAGAAAAAATGAAACAAGACAAAACCAGACAGGAGACAAACCATAAAAGACCCTTAATCACAGGAAGGAAACTGAGGGTTGCTGGAGGGGTGGGGGAGTGGAAGAATGGGGTAACTGGATGATGGACATTGGGAAGGGTGTGTGTTTGTAATGAGCACTGGGTATTATATAAGACTGATGAGTCACTGAACTCTTACCTCTGAAACGAATAATATGCTATATTTTAATTCACTGAAGTTAAATTAATAATAGTAAAATAAAATGAAGCAAAGGAAGGCACATCTTGAAGGTCATCAGAGACTTAACCTCCAGTGCAGCAGTGGATCCAAAGAGCCTTACAAGCAAGTCCTGAAAAAATATTTCAACACTTCACAACTGGGTTTTTTAATAACTCTGATGCTCAAAGAAAACCATGTATAAAACTAGCTTGGTACAAAAGTATCAGATTAGAAAAACAAGTGAGACTAAGGTTTATTCTGAAATACAGGCATTGTGGATGTCTTGATGCCCCACCCACATCTGACTTCTGCCAAAGTGAATCCTCAGCTCTTCTGCCCCCAGGGCATCTCCCAGACTTGGGGCTCAGGCTGTCTACAGGCAGGTGCAGCCCAGAGGTGTGGAGGAGTTTATGTTTACAGAGACAGCTGTCAACCACTAGGATTAAAACTCAATGAGAATGAATTACAAGGTGCATCATACACAATTCCTCTGACGGAGCTCAAAAGAAGTTGAATCCCAGTTGCTGTCAGTAGTCATCAGCTTATCAGTATACTATTTTCTTCTCCTTCCTGTCTCAGTCTCCCCACTCCCTCACTCCAGTTTTCTGTTTACTCATGTAGACTACCTGTACCAACATGCCTCTGCCTCTGCTCTTGGGGAAACACACTAAGATGTGAAAATGATTCAGTAGTAGGAAATCTCTTGGGGCACCTGGGTGGCTCAGTTGTTCAGCATCTGTCTTTGGCTCAGGTCATGATCCCAGAGTCCTGGGACCGAGCCCCACATGAAGCTTCCTGCTCTGTGAAAACCTGCTTCTCCCTCTCCCACTCCACCTGCTTGTGTTTCCCCCTCTTGCTGTCTCTATGTCAAATAAATAAATAAATAAATAAGTAAATAAAATCTTAAAAATTAAGAAAAAAGGAAATCTCTTCATGCAATTAATTTCATCAGTATATCCACAGAGAAAAGAAATAGAATCCTCTTAACAGATTAAAAAAAAATTCACCATAATTCAGCATCCATTCTGCTAAGAACTACTGTTAAAGTTTGAATGGAGGGCGCCTGGGTAGCTCAGTGGGTTAAAGCCTCTGCCTTCAGCTCAGGTCATGATCTCAGGGTCCTGGGATCGAGGCCCGCATGGGGCTCTCTGCTCAGCGGGGAGCCTGCTTCCTCCTCTCTGCATGTCTCTCTGCCTACTTGTGATCTCTCTCTCTGTCAAATAAATAAATAAAATCTTTAAAAAAAGTTTGAATGGAAAAAATTTCCTTACTATCTCTATCAGTTAGGGTTCATTAAAAAAAAAAAAAAGGAAACCACTAGATATGTAAAACAAAAGAATTTGATATGGGAATTGATTACAAGCATAATGGAAGGACCGGAGGCAGGTAAGGTCACTAAAAACAGTAACTGCAGCGAATGACCAGTATCCTCGGACTTGAGGGACGACGTTTCCCAGCAGTCAAGGGAATGATGCCATAGAGACTCCCGCTTTTTGGCCAGCTACTCTGTAGGACTCAGGAGCCTGCACCCCCACCCACTGTCGTCAGCCATTGCCAAGAACACTGTTGGTTCTGTTCTTGCCGTTGTGCACGTTGACACTGTCCTCGCTGCCGCCTCCAGATACGCCATCAGACACCAGAGGTAGCAAGAGGGCTCCTTCCGCTCTTCTCACCTTCCACCAGTGCTTTTCCATTGGCAGAATTGGCCAAAGGTGAGAGTATCTGGGAAATGCAGTTTTTGGTATCCAGCCCCCTTCCTATATCTATCAAAGCACAAACTTCCCAAATCATACAAAACTGAAATGGTAGCCTGGAATATTTTCCTTTATGGTCAGGAGCAAGACAAAGATACAAGGCATCAGAATTTCTTTTTAAAAATAGCTTCATTGATATATACATATCATATAAGTCATTCATTTTAGGTGTACAGTTAAGTGGTTTTCAGCATATTCATAAATATGTATAACCAACAGCATGTCTTCCTGGCAATTTTTATCACCTCAGAGAGAAATCCTGTACTCTTTGGCTGTACCCCCCACTCTCATCTCCACATGTCTCTTCCATCCAGCCCTAAAGAACAATTCATCTATTTTCTGTCTCTTTAGATTTACCTATTCTGGATTTTCATATAAATATATCGTATAATGCTTGGCCTGTTGTGACCAGCTTCTTTTGCTTAGTGTATTTTCAAGGTACACCCATGTCTAGTATGTATCCATACTTCATCACCCTTTATGGCTGAATAATGTTACACTGTATGAATATACCCATATTTCACAACTCTAATGTTTTTCTTAAAACTGTAATTAGGTTGGCTAATATTTTTCTTTAAGTCTCCTTTAAGTTGTAGCTCTTATTTAATATTTTTCTTTAAGTTATAAAAGTAACCATGACTACTGGAAAATGAAAGAGAAAATTATCCTTATTTTCCAATTATATGATTGTCTACCTTGAAAGCCAAAGGGATTAAGGAAAATGATTATAACTAATTAAAGAGCTCTGCACAGTGACTTTCCTGTATAACAGCTAGTTAGCCAACATTGTGGAAAAATATTTCATCCATAGGGACGCCTGGGTGGTTCAGTCATTAAATGTCTGCCTTTGGCTCAGGTCATGATCCCAGGATCCTGGGATCGAGCCCCGCATCAGCCTCTCTGCTCTGCAGGAAATCTACTTCTCCCTCTCCCATTCCCTCTGCTTGCATTTCCTCTCTAACTGTGTTTCTCTCTGTCAAATCTTTTTAAAAAAATTTCATCTATAATATCAACAAATGCTTCTATACTATAAACAAAAGTGAGATGCAATGTATAGGACACTCACACAAATCTCAGAGAGAGAAGACTTCCATGATGAGGAAGCTGTCATGTTGCTAAAGTAAAGAAAATACTGTAAATGTAGTATAAATTAATTTATAAATATGTTGCTCTCAAATGAAAATCTTAATGATACTTACATAGGAGCTTTATAAAATAGTTCTTAAGATTAGCTGGAAGAATAAATGGATGGGAATATATGAGTAAAATTTAAGAAAAGAAAAAATAGTGAAGAGGGAACTGTATTATTAGATATTTAATATATTACAAACAAAAATAATTTAAGCAGTTTGCTAATGTACCAAGAATAGACAGAGTAATCAGTAAAGTATAACATGTAGTCCAGAGGAAGTGTTAAATATGAATAAGAAATTAGTATATGATAAAAGTATAATTAAGGTTCATCATTATTATTCAATAGGACACCTGACTAGTGATTGCAACCTTGCAGTCTTTAAATGGTCCTTGTTGTAGACATAAATTTTTTTTAAAAAAAATAAGCTCTCTTGTGCTACATTAACTAACATTAGATGGCTTTCAGAATTTTTAAAGCCAAAAGAAAATGCTTTCTATACCTAGCAAAAATATCCTTCAAAGAGAAGGTGAAATGAAAATATTTAATAAAATATTTAAATATTTAAATAAAAACTGAGAGGATTATTCACAAACACATTTGCACTAAAAAAAAGTTAATGAAGGAAGGTGTGTAGGCAAAAGCAAAATGATCCCAGAAGAAAATAGAGAAACACAGGAATAAATGAAGAACCACAGGAGAGGTAAAGAGGTAGGAAAATATTCTATTAATATTTTAATAAATAAATAACATTTTTAATAAATAGGATATTATGGTAAATATTCTGTTTATATTTTTATTAATATTCTAAAAATCCTATTAAGAAAACAATGATGATGGATTATTGGGTTTTAAATATGTGCACAAAATGGGGCACCTGGGTGGCTCAGTTGGTTGGGCGACTGCCTTTGGCTCAGGTCATGATCCCGGAGACCTGGGATCGAGCCCCACATCAGGCTCCCTGCTCGGCGGGAAGCCTGCTTCTCCCTCTCTCACTCCCCCTGCTTGTGTTCCCTCTCTGGCTGTGTTTCTCTCTGTCAAATAAATAAATAAAATCTTTAAAATATATATATATTTATATATGCACAATTAAAAAGCATGAAAATAAGAGTTTAAAAAGGCGATGGTGAGGTAAACGAAGCTGACATATTCTAAGGACCTAATATTGTCTGTGGAGTGACAGAAGAATTGAATATGGATACAAAGTCTAAACAAAATATTTTCAAATAGAATCTGTCAATTTATAAAAAAAGATAAAATATCACGACAAGTTTTATTCTAGGCATGCAAGTTTGCTTTAGTATTAAAAATGTCAACCAATGTAAGTCACCACATTAACAGAATGAAGGGGAAAAATAATATGATTTTCTCAGAAGATGAAGGACACCCAGGTGGTAAAATTCAATACTTACATTTATTATTTAAAAACTTAGGAGTAGAGAAAGCTTCTCTATGTGGAAATATGTGTCTTCAAAAAACCTACAGTAAAATCATAGTTAATGGTGAGATACTGAAAACTTTCCCTCTGATCCCAGGAAGGAGACAGGTGCCTACCATCATCACTTCTGGTCAACATTTCCTGGAAATCCTAGGCACAGAAAAAGACAAACAAAAGAAATAAAATGTATAAAAATTTGGAGCAAATGAACAAACAAATACATCTTTTATAAATTGTAAATGTCATGATTACATGTCTAGACAATCCAAACAAATTTTGCAGAAACAGTATTAGAATTAATGAGTGAATTTTGGAAGATCACTACATAGAAAATCAATATATAAAATTCAGGAATACATACATATACCTAGCACCAAACAATTAGAAAATGAAATTTAAAAAATAATATCAATATCATTGAAAACATTAAATAACTAGGAGGAGGATCTAATAAAAGATATGCAAGACTTGCTGGGAGCCGGCTCCAGCAGCAGTCAGTCAGGGTTCCCCGAAGGTGGTGACAGAGTCGGCGATATGAGGAGACCGGACTCGAAGAGTGGTGTGGGGATCTCCTGAAAACTGTGTCTTCAGGGTTCTTTATTTAAAGCTTTTCAGTTACAGATCATCTCGAGGGAAGGATGTATGATAAAAGAGATTTGTAAGAGCTTACACAGACTTCTTTCAGGTTTCCCATCATAAATTCCCCAAGACATTGGCGCTGTACAGGTACCATAAACTTAGGACAGAGCATCCTTAATTGTGCGCGGAAACAGACCCTGGTCCACCGGCAGTCACATCAATTTAGCTTTAGGCAAACAGTTGGTTCTGACTTATCTTATCTCAATGGAGTGCTTTCTCCTCTGGCCGTGCAAGGCAGAGTGGTCACACAGACAAAAGGTGAATGGGTGGTCGTGGAAACTTTAAGAAACTACATTTAAATTATTAAGTATATTACATATAAACTATTAACTATATTGGTATTGCTTGCGGCATGGCG
The DNA here is from genome assembly GCA_004023965.1 of Spilogale gracilis. Classification (NCBI taxonomy): domain Eukaryota; kingdom Metazoa; phylum Chordata; class Mammalia; order Carnivora; family Mephitidae; genus Spilogale; species Spilogale gracilis. Next base: position 15,787 of record PITA01006232.1, read on the forward strand.
GGAGGGGCGGATCACGTACCATTCCCAACAAAGACTTGTATATAAGAAACTATAAAACTTGATAAAAACCGTGAAACTATTTAACTAACAAGAAATGTATCATTCTCATGGATTGTAAAACTCAATATTGTAAAGACATAGATTGTCCTAAGTTTATCTATAGATTCAATGCGATTCCAAATAAAATTGCAGCAGACAATATTTACAACAAAACAAGGTACCAGGGGTGGGAGACAGGGACATGTGCTCCAGAAGGGAAGACTTGCTCCCCAGCTCCTTGGAGTGTTCAGCCATTTCAGGATCTGCCTCAGCCGCAGAGAGCTGCCTTGCCTGGAACCAAGAGCTGAATGACAGGACGTGTAAACTCAGTGCCATTTGCACCCACTGTGGAAGAGTTGGGACAGGCAATATTTTCTCCAGACCTCTGCTAGGTTATTGGAGGCACTGCCAGACTACTGTAGTTCTAGAAGTCTTTCTGCCCCATCATTCCTTTCTTCTGTGTTCCCTAAAAAGCACTTTGCCCTCTAAACTCTGTCTTAATGGATGCTTCTGACAATCCCCAACCCAAGACAGAATACATTCCTGTGAACTGTAAAATACTAGTAAGCAGGAAAAAAAACCCACTATCATGATATCTGCATGGAACCTGCATCTTCAGTGGGGGAAAGCAGAGGGAAGCAATGCAGTGTTAGACCTGAGAAGAGCAGGTCTCCAAAGTTGCCTGTTATTTCCTAAAAAGCCCGATGGGCTAGGTTGCAATCCATAAAAATGACATATATCCCCTCTGGGAGAGGTTTTGCCAAGTCTTATAATGGATTAGTGCAAGGGGACAGTGTAAAGTTTGAAGAAGATAAAGAAATCTAGCTCTTGTGAATTCTCAAAACTGATCATCCAGGATTCCCTTCTGAGATAGTGTCCTAGATGAGTATGACAGGGATAACAGGTGAGGGGAAGAGCAGGTGTAGATAAAGGTGAGGGATAGGGACAGAGCCAGGGAATATCAAAAGCTGCTAAGCTGCTGTATTTTTGAATACCAAAAATGCAACAGAAGAGGGAGCTCTATGAAGTTAGAACAGCTCCCCTGAATTATACCTCCATATAAGTTTTTTTTTTAATGATTTTATTTATTTATTTGAGAGAGAGAGACAAAGCATGAGCCGACAGGAGGAAGCAGAGGGAGAGAGAGAGAGAGAGAGAGGAGAGAGAGAGAGAGAGAGAGAGAGAGAGAGAGAGAGAGAGGAGAGAGAAGCAGGCTCCCCAATGAGCAGGGAGCTGGATGAGGGACTCAGTTCCAGGACCCCAGGATCATGATCTGAGCTGAAGGCAAAGACACCTAACCAACTGAGCCACCTAGGCACCGCTCCATATAAAAGCTTAGGAAAACTACTTTTGTGTGATAAATAAGCCACAGAAATTACCGAGGTAAAATCCTACATAAAACTTTAAGAAAAAAAAAATCACTGTTACAGACCATTAAACCATTCCAGAAAGATAGGCCAACAGGAAAGATGAAAACTGTAAACTCCTATTTCAACATGAGTGAAAAGACATACAGGAAATACAAGATATGACCCACTCACCCACAAAAAAATCAGAATTAGGGGCGCCTGGGTGGCTCAGAGGGTTAAGCCTCTGCCTTCGGCTCAGGTCATGATCTCAGGGTCCTGGGATCGAGGCCCACGTCGGGCTCTCTGCTCAGCAGGGAGCCTGTTTCCTCTGCTCTCTCTGCCTGCCTCTCTGCCTACTTGTGATCTCTCTCTCTCTGTCAAATAAATAAATAAAATCTTTTTAAAAAATCAGAATTAGAAAAACAAATGAAGTGATAGGGCTCAGGAAGAAATAGAAGAAAAAGTGCCATACAATCTAGCAATCCTGCTTTATCCAAAGGAATTGAAATCAGGATCCTGAATTACTGTCTTCACTCTCAAATTTATTGCAGCATTATTTACAATAGCCAGGACATGGAAGCAACCTAAATGTTCATCAGAAGATGGATGAATAAAGAGGATGTAATATGTAAACCCAATGGAATATTATTCAGCCTTTAAGAAGAAGGAAATCCTGCCACTGGTGACAACATGAATGAACCTGGAGGACATAAGGTAAGTGAAATAAGCCAGACATGGAAGGAAAATTACTATATGATACCATTAAAATGCAGAATCTAAATTAGTTAAACTCACAGGAGCAGACAGTAAAATGGTGCTTGCCAAGGCTGGGGGAAGGAGAAGGGGAGGTATTAGTCAAAATCTGTGAAGTTCCCTTTATTTAACATGGGTAAGTCCTAGAGATTTACTGTAAAACAGACTGTCTATACTTAATAATACTGTATTACATACTTAAAAAATTTAGTAAGAAGTAGACCTGATGTTAAGCATTCTTATCACTGTGGTATCCATAAATAAATAAGGCAGGAGGAAACTTGGGGAGGCAATGGATATATTTATGGTCTAGATTGTGACAATGGTTTCACAAATGTGTACTTACTTCCATATTCAAGTTGTGTCTGTTAAATATATACAGACTTTTCTATGTCAATCATATCTCAATAAGTGGTTTTAGAAGAGAGAAAGAATTAGAAGCTAAAAACAATAAGTTTAGACATAAATACTAAACTAGGAAGAAGACAGGGTAAGCATTTTAGAAGAGCATTTGAATATTAGTTGTGTTTAACATACACATAGGCTTACATGCCTAATCATGAACATGTAGACTTCAATTCTTTTTTTTTTTGAAAGATTTTATTTATTTGACAGAAACAGTGAGAGAGGGAACACAAGCAAGGGGAGTGGGAGAGGAAGCAGGTTTCCTGCCAAGCAGGGAGCTCGATGTGGGGCTCAATCCCAGGACCCTGGAATCGTGACCTGAGCCAAAGGCAGACACTTAACCGACTGAGCTATCCAGGTGCCCCTAGACTTCCATTCTTTGTTTTTTCATTATATATATATGTAATAGGTAAATATTTATATATATATATAATAAGTAAATAAATAAGTAAAATCTTTCTTTTTTCATTATATATATAATAAGTAAATATTTATATATATATAATAAGTAAATAAATAATTAAAATCTTTCTTTTTTTTTTAAATTTATTTGACAGAGAGAAACAGCCAGAGAGGGAACACAAGCAGGGGGAGTGAGAGAGGGAGAAGCAGGCTTCCCGCTGAGCAGGGAGCCCGATGTGGGACTCGATCCCGGGTCTCCGGGATCATGACCTGAGTTGAAGGCAGTTGCTCAACCAATTGAGCCACCCAGGCACCCCTAAGTAAAATCTTTTAAAAAATAAAATCAATAGCCTGATCGAAGTAGATTCCCTCCGCAACATAGATGGGCCTCATCCAATCAGTTGAAGGTCTTAAGTTTAAACAGGCTAACTATCCCCACCAGAGAAAAAGGAATTCCATGGCCTTTGGACTCGAACTACAACTCTTCCCTGGGTCTCCCACTACCAGGCCCATCCTGTAGGATTTGGACTTGCACGCCTCCACAATCACATGAGCCAATTCCTCAAAATAAAAGTCTCTCTATGGATACACACTCGATTGGCTCCATTGCTCTGGACAATCTGGACTAATACAGCATGCATTATGTAATGTAATTATTTAGTGTTGCATTAAGAACATAAGCCTTTTAGGTGGGAGCGGCATACTTAATGTTTCATAGAACTTCTACCTACATCCAGCATCTACCACATGATAGGTTTCTACTATTTATGAAATGAGTGCTGGAACGCACAAGTGAATGCCGTAGAAGGAATCTGAGGAGAGAAGGCTTTCGTTGAATTTAGGAAGTTTTAGACATATAAAGTTTATAAAAACCTCGGGAATAGTTTTCATTTAAGTTTCCTTTGATTTGTTACTAAACAGATAAAGTCTGAGACTCTATAAAAAGTATAAGAAATTGAAGAGGGGAGGGACTTTGTTCTTGAGTTGGGAACTGGGCAGAGAATTGGTACTTTGAAGGCTTGTGTTGGAAATAGCACACGTAGCAAATATGGAGGTAGTTCTGTGTAGTCTCCAGCTATGCGCCCCTTGAAAGATGCTCTAAAACCACTGCACACATAAAGTGGGGATAATATTATCTGTCTATTTACCTATCATCCTTTTTAAGTGACCAGAGACCAAAAAAAAAAAAAAAAATCAGAGGGACAAGAGAAAAAGGCCATTTCTTGCGCTGAATTTCCAATTTGAATAAAAAACTGAATTTACAGTCTGTTACAAAGGATCAAAGGGACCAGGTTACAAAATCAGAAGGAACAAAAAATGTGGTTTAGAAGCTGCAGACGGGAGTCCAGCTCGGAAAGCTAGCTGAGGCTGCTTGCCACTGAAGAGTTTTGGGAAAAAAGGATCACAACACAGTGAAAACTGAAAGCTTTCAGCAACGATGAGGAAGAGAGAATGCTCCAGAAACTCCACGCCATCCAAAAAGAGACTATGAAAGAATCTCTGAAATGTCTTTTTTCCCCACTCCTGGCCAAAATAATTTGGCTGCCCTTTTTCTTTTGTCGACCTCATCTTAGGAATCCTGCGCATGACTGGGGAGCCTGGGGAAATGGTGATGCTTTCAAATTGGTTGCAACTAGTGCAGTTCTGCGCCGTGGCCCTCTCTGGCTCCTACAAAGGCCATTCAGATTCTAGAGTCGGTACTTTTGTAGGGACAAACAGTTGAGGGAACAGAGAAGCAGGCTTTGTGCCAAATGGTGAATGAAGCACTTTCCATATAGAGAGCGGGAGTCGTCTTTTCTTTTACTTTTATGAAAACCTGCTTTCTTTTCCTCTCTTCTCATTCCCTCCATCCCTCTCTGTCTCCCCCCACCCTTTCTTCCAAAAACCAGTTAATTAGCTGGTACTATGCTCCTGACACTGTTTCTACATGCAGGAGATGCAACAATGGCCAAGACAAAGAACCTGTACTCATGAGGCATGATTCTAGTGGGGGAGAAACACGTATGAAATATAGATAATTTCAGAGAGTGACAAGAGCTAGATAGAGAGGGACTGAGAAGTGCTGTTTATCAGGACTAGGCAGGAATGTCCTCGCACTTTAGTTGAAACCTGAGTGATTAGGAAGAGGCAGCTTATGGAACTCTATGGGAATATGATCCCAGACAGAGTCAAGAATGTGGTGTATTTGAGGGATGAAAAGAAGATCAAAATATCAGGAGCATGGTGGGCCAGGGGAAAATGGCAAGAGATGATATTGGAGAGGGATGCGGAAGTCATATCACATGGACTTTGGAGGCCAAGGTAAAGAGTTTGGATTTCATTCTCATTGTCAAGTGATGTGATCTGATTCATGCATTCCATATATTTTTGACCTTTTCACTTGAGCCCTAGCTAGTAATTTTGAGTCCTAGCAGTGCCATTAGAAAGCCTCAAATTACCAGCTCTAAATCAAATTGATCAGAAGTGCTATCACCCTTAGTAGAGATGAAGTCAACATAGGAATCAACCTAATTGAAAAATGAGCAAAGGATTTGAATGACATTTCATAAAAGAACATATACGAATGGTTAAGCGCATAAATACATGTTGAACACCGTTAGTCAGAAAAATGCAAATTAAAATCACAGTGACATGTCACTATACACACACCAGAATGACTAACATTAAAGACAGTATTGAGTGTGGGGAAGGATGTGAAGTAATTGGAACTCTCATACAATGCTGACCTCTCATACTTGGCTGCATAATGGTACAGCCACTTTGGAAAATAGTTTGGTAATTTTTTATATTTTCACTTTGCTGTATTTACCCAAGATAAATGCACACACATGTTTTAGCAGTTTATTTGTAACAGCCAAAACCTGGAAATAATCCAAATATCCATCCACAGGTGAATGGATAAACACACTGTCTTGTATTCGTACCGTGAGACTCTACTCAGCAGGACAGAGGGGTGAACTACCACTATAAACAAGCAGGGATGAATATGAAAAATATCTGTTTAATAAACAAAACATTATTTATCAAAAGAAGCCAGATGAAAAGACAGTATTTAATGGGGGCTTCCACGTCTATGAAACACAAGAACAGACAATAATCCACATTGATAGAAAGGAGATGAATAGTTGCCCCGGGGCTTGAGGTGAGAAAATAAAAGCCTTGAGAAAATTTGGGGGGATGATGAAAATGTCCTATATCTTGACTGTGGTGATGATTACACTTGTGTAAACTCATCAAACCATATATTTTAGATTGGTCCATTTTATTTAGGTGAATATAAAAACCAGCAGGAAATACTTGCAGTATAGACACACCTACCTTCTAACTTCTTTCCTTCCATTTCCCACTTCCAATTCCCAGTAACCCCAAGGCTTACTCTGTCCTTCACGCTGACCCTTGAATCTTTGGTCACAGAATTTCTGGCCTCGGTTGTATGATTTACATCACTGGACTGCATTAGGGTGACCCAGGGACTATGGGTCAAGTTGGTATCATCAACTTTTCTTGTGGGAATATTGGCTAATTCACCCTCTTACACCCTATTGATAGGCCCACTTTCCTAAGGTTATTTTGAAAGACTTCCAGTATTAATCTATTCTCATTCTTAATCTATTTGCTATGTTTCTCTGGAACTATCCAGATTACTGTAGTTCCCTGTATTCATCATTTATTCCTTACATTGATAGAAATACATGACAGATACATCCTTCATAGAGGAAACAGAACACTCATAGATGCCAACAGTTAAATGTGCCATTGCAGAAAATGAAGAGGAGACTTTTTCTGTATCAGCACCCTAACTGTGGGGTGCCTAAAATTGGGTCTACCACTTGAGTAAGTGGCTGTGTTAAATATTTTGACTCGAATTTCATAACTTGTCACAGTGATCCCATTGGCAGTAGAGTGGTGGGTTGCCAAGAAGGCAATTAATTATCTCTCTGTCTCCCTGTGTATTTAAATTTTGTTCCTTCTCCCTAAAGAGAGGTGATGCTATGGCTTCCAACTAATATGCTCTTGCAGAGCTCTCCACACCAATTAGAAGGGTTCTGTGTTATGACACTCTTTGATAGGATGTTATGACACTCCTTGATAGAAAGCCGCTGTCCCATAAAAGCGGAAACTTCATCAAAAGCACGGAGAATCAAGGGTGTATGCTAGACATCCCGAATAGGAGGGGACTGTGCTCACTGGGTCCATCAAAAAAAGCTTCTCCCACATAGGTCTTTCCATGCAGCCCATCTGGTTCCCTGTATTGATCTTTTAGCACCACCCTTATTTAGTGCTCAGTTGGAGGGAGGCCTCTAATCTAGCATTTCTTAAGCCACTATTTGGGACTCTTATGAGTTTATTGAAAACTCTGAAAGTCCTCTTTTGTGAAAGGTGAAATGGCCTGTAGCTTAGCAGTGGGCAGAGGGGTTGGGGTTAATTCTTGATGAAAATCATGCTTTTCACTGGGAAAAGGTAAGAGTCATTGCCATAAAGTATCCCATGACACTTCTTAAAATCATGGATTTTAACATCTCCAACTCTCACTTCCCCTTAGAAGGGCTTGCCTATGGTCTCATACCAAATTCTCTGTCTGGAAAATAGGAAATTTAATCTCAGAGATGTGAGATCAAGTTGATATTTACTTGGCACCTGAGATTCTTAGATACTATAGCATTCCCATTATCAAGGCCAAGAATTGCATAGATAACTCAAGTCATTGATTGTTTCAGTCCCATTTTGTCTTTAGCTATAACTAGTTCAAATAACAACTGATCACAAACCAAATGACATCAGACTAGAGATTCAAAATGTACCTCTTCTTCCTACTCCTGAACCTCTTCTGATCAAGGCATCGAAAATCTTAGGTAGGGATCAAGTTTTATGGGGAAAAGATGTACTATTAATTCAACTGCCTAGAGTTCTATTTGGCTGGATAATTCCTGACATTGATGCACCCATTCTCATCAGTACTGTTGAATCCAAATAGGTTCTAATTAGATATATGGTGAAGAATTAGGTTGAATTAGGTGATAGCTTTCAAAGGTGAGTGACGATGTTTATGTTCGTGGTGGTGTCAGGTGCTACATTCATCTTGGAAAGCCTTCCAGCTTTTATGCAGAAAAGAAGGGTTCTAGGATGTTTACCCATGGTACTTCCTGATCCTTATATTCTGGCAAAGATTATCCTTTCATATTTCTATCCATCAAAACCTGGCAGTCATTACTATACTGGTAGGGTTTTTGCTTTGTTCCGTTTTTGCCTGGTGTTTGAAATAAAGAAGATACAAAAACGGGTGAGGCATATTCCTGCCTTCTGAGGGCTTAGCTCCATCTATCAACATAAGAAATCTTTGATATGGATGGATGAGTTCCCTGCTACATGAGCTTCTCAATTTCAATAGAGAATTTTTAATTTATTTGAAGTTGCTTGCAATTTGTTTGAAATCGGTAATAGTTAAAAAAAATATAGTATTATATGACTTTCTACCTGAATTGAGAGTAGCTTAATCTAGAGTCATTTCTGTCATTTTTCCAGCTACTTCCCATTAAAATTCCCCTTAACCATTACCCATACTCTTTTTAAAAAAAATATTTTATTTATTTATTTGTCAGAGAGAGAGAGAGCACAAATGAGAGTGGCAGGCAGAGGGAGAGGGAGAAGTGGGGAGATGCTGGGGCTCAATCCCAGGACCGCAGGACCACGACCTGAGCCAAAGGCAGACGTCTAGCCAGCTGAGCCACCCAGGCTAAGTTTCTATAACAAAGAGACCTAGAAATACACTAGCTCTGTCCCATGAGGTCATTCAAAGATCTGGGCTAGAGAGTCAGCCCTATTCCATGTTAAGCATCCAAGGTCACTGCCGCTGTTAGTGTCGTTTTTCAGTCAGGGGAACAGGAACAAAAGAGGTCCATGGCAAATAGCTTTAATTAAGGAGGTGAATCAGAAGCTGCCTACATCGCTTCTTATCACATCTCATTAGCCTGAACTTAGTTATGTTGCTACTTCTAGTTGTAAGTGAGGCTGAGAAATGTACTGTCTAGATGGGTGGCAGGAGATTCTATTTATTTGTTTGTTTATTTAAAGAAAATATTTTTTAGTGATCTCTATACCCAAAATGGGACTTAAACTCATGATTCCAAGATCAAGAGTCACATGCTCTTCTGAGGCAGCCAGGCACTCCTGAGATTCTGTTATTTAAAGGAGGAAAGAGAATGCACACTGACCAATAACCAGTAGTCTTTGCCATATTCACCTATTCCTCAATCAATTTTAGTCATATATGACCACTGGTCTCTCTTTTATTCCTGCTCTCGCTGGCAGTAGATATAGGGATGTGAGTAATAGTCCCTGCGAGCCGTAGCTAAACGAGGACAAGAATACAATAATGTTACTGATCCTTGGAATTAGTTTCTTATATGTCACTCTACCTATTATCTATCATCTATCATTATCTATCTATCTATCTATCTATCTATCTATCTATCTAATCTCATCTGTTTTGTCCTGTTTACCTCAAATTCTAAATTTGAACCTCTTGGGTCTGGGTAGGCTCAGTTTTGTCAAAGGATCTCTATATATTTTATTTGGAAAGTAACTGCATGCTAATGAGTGAGTAGGAGTTAAATAAGAGTAGAAATAATTATAAAGCACCTGTCAAAAGTGAAGTGCTATAGAAATGCTAAATAATGACACTAATAAAAAACTGATTGTCGTGACTTCAAAGGAAGTGCTAAGTTGGAGTGTTTTGACGTGTGTGGCATTTGAATGATCTAAATAGGTGTTTAGACACTCACATGAGAGACTGTTCTAGCCACTCAAGGGAAACAAGAGTCTGTTCTACCCACTCAATGTTTTGATGCTTCCGTGAGAATTTTGTCATCTTTAAATATTATTTTAAAAGCAAAGATTGTGCTGTCTTTATTAAATTCATATAAAGGAAGGACATTGCCTAACAAAAACATGGCATTTTTCTCAGACTGCCTTGCTTTGTACCTTCAGTTCCTGGAGTCTGCCTCTGATCGGATCCAGTGCCCCAGAATCTGTGTGCTGACCAGACACACAAGAGTTAGGACAGCCCACTGGTAGTGAACTCTCCTTAGAGTGAGAGCTTTGGTTTAGACACTTTCTTGTTTTAAAGACAAACTGTGTCAGCAACAAGAGCAAAAAAGCAACTAAAAACAACAAAGCCAATTCTTTAAATACTTATTAAATACATGAGGCCTCAACAAAGGCAAAAATGTGGCGATTTGAATGTTAAGGGAAAGGAAAAAGGGATTATTGCAGTTTTATATCAGCAGTTTTCAAATAAGAAAAGATACTTTGAACTGTAAGCATCTAAATGTTTGAGATATCCTCAAGCTTAATACTATCAGTACCCATGCATGCTTTGATTTAAAATATTAATTCTAGGAGCACCTGGCTGGGTTGTGAGTTTGAGACCCATATTGGGTGTAAGAATTCCTTAAAAATAAAATCTTTTAAAATATATTAACCCTAAAGTATTATTTATCTTCTCAAATGGGGCTCAAAAAACCAAATGAAACAAGAAATAAAGTATTATTTAACGAAGCAGTGAAATCTTGGGCTCTGGACTCAGTCAGAGTTGAGCTCAGATCTATTTGGTCATCTTGGGCTACATAGGACCTTTTTTTTCTCCATACCTCAGTTTCTTCACTGGTTAAGTGGAGTAATAGTATCTGCTTAATAAGGTTGTGAGAATTAAATGAGATCATGCATGCGAAGTGCTTGTCTTAGTATCTAAAATATGGGAAATATGGGCGCCTGGGTGGCTCAGTGGGTTAAGCCTCTGCCTTCGGCTCAGGCCATGATCTCAGAGTCCTGGGATGGAGCCCCACATCAGGCTCTCTGCTCGGCCGGGAGCCTGCTTCCCCCTCTCTCTCTGCCTGCCTCTCTGCCTACTTGTGATCTCTCTCTCTCTGTCAAATAAGTAAATAAAATCTTTAAAAAATAAATTAATTAAAATAAAATATGGGAAAGACTCAATGTTAGGATGGTTTTTTGCTTTTCTTATTTGCTGGGATATTCTGGGAAGGGCATCATTTGCCATCTTTTCTGCTGGTGATTTCAAGCCTCACATTCACTGTGGTCTCATGATATGGCAGTATAATTTAGTGGCTGAGTGAAAAATTCCTGGCTCCACCGATCTCTAACTGTATACCCTTTGGGGTGAGTTGCTTAACATTTCTGGATTTGTAAAATGGAGATATGAATAGCACCGATGCCCCAGGGTTTTTGGGAAGACTAAAAGGTAAATAAAGTACTTTATTACATATTATTAATTTCAAAGCTTAAAGCAGTTAGTTTTGTTTGTTTTTAGTAAAATGAATAGGTTTTGCGTATCTGCATTCACCGCTTTGAACACTGTTGATTTCCCCATTCTAAGAGCAGTTCTTTCCAGGGCTTTGTGGCCTTCCGAGCGGGTTCTCAATTGCACATGGTGGTATAGGGTGCACTGTTGTGAATAAATGAAAGAGAAAAAAACCCAAATTGATAATCCAGCTTTCTGACTTTCTGTTAAGTGCTTAGTAGTAACACCTACCTTTAGATTTGTTACAACATATTTTTATTAAAGATTTATTTATTTGAGAGAGTGGGCAGGGAGAGGAGCAGAGGGAAAGGGAGAGAGAATCTTGAGCGACCCCCTGCCCCAAGCATGGAGCCCAATGAGGAACTTGATTCCACGACCCTGAAATCATGACCTGAGCTAAAGCCAAGGGTCTGCTGCACGACTGACTGAACCACCCAGATGCCCCCAGATTTGTTACAATAGATCCCAGTGAATAAATCTGGCTGTTTATTTTTTCTTTTCTCCTATTTAACCTCCTAATGAAGTAAACAGATGATAGACAACGGGGATCACGGGTGAAGAAAACTTACACTGTAAATGATTAATTTCTTCTCCCAAAGGACATTTGAGATTTTCCTAGTGTCCCAACTGGTTCCTCGTAGTTCTGACAGGGAGGCCCAAAGGCTAACGAGGGTGCAGGAGAAGACACAGCTGGGTGTGGCTGCTCCCTCAAAAGCACCTGTAGCAGATACAATACGGGTGATGAGACGAACTCCAAACGGTCACTCTTAGAAGCCCCTACCCAGTGGCCCGCAGTGCTGGAAATCCACGTGGTCCTGTGAGCACTTCAAAGGCAGGAAGTGTGTCTCACTAGATTTTGTTTCTCCTGCATCCAACACTGGCATACAGTTAGCGCTTCAGAGTGGTTTATTAATCAAATACCTCAAAGTAAAAAAATACCTCTTTATAATTTTGTGTTAGATTTCATTTTATTTAGGTGTTGCTAGTGCTGGGAGATTCTGTGCTTTTTTGTACCAAACAATTTTGTAAACCGAAACAATATATTTACTAAGGAAACTTTTTATTTCAGACAACCCATGAGGAATCTTTTTGTGAAAACTGATGAATCCTTGCCTACTGTATGCTTTGTAAAATTCTCTCTTCCTAAAGTAGCAAAGAAGGATGAATCTCAAATAAAATGCTGTGAAATGAGCATAACAGCCTGGGGAACTGAAGTCATCCCTTCCTTAATTTAAAACGTAGATCTGTCTCCTTAGCACTTCGTTCTTTCAGGGGATGCTGCCACCAAAAGTTAATTAAAACATCCCTATGGGCAGTTGAAAAAGCAGATATGAAAGCACTATAGACTCTTCAGAATGGAAGTGTTATAGTTCACTATTCTATAATTATTTGGAGGTGTAATGCGTAATTCCTTGTAGAACCTATGCTCTGAGGTAAACATTTTATTTTATTTTTTCTAAATTATTATTATTATTATTAGAGACAGGGAGGGGCAGAGAGAGAGGAAGAGAGGGAATCTTAAGCAGGTTCCATGACCAGCATGGAGCCCAGTGTGGGGCTGGATCTCACACTCCTGAGATCATGACCTGAGCTGAAATCAAGGGTGTTGGACGCTTAATTGACTGAGCTACCCAGGAGCCCCTCTGAGGTAAAAATTGTGATGCTTTCTCTTGGGGGCAGAGGTGAAGGCAGTGGGGAAAATGGCTCAAATTTGGGGGTTTCTTTCAGAAGTTGCACATGGGGGTTCTCAGAGCAACTGTTTCTGCTCTTGGCTGTGAAAATCAGGGTGGTGGCTAGTCTTTTCCTGCAGTCATCCCTGAGCCAGGGTGTGGACCTGGTAAGGAATCAGACACAAACTACAGGATGTGGCTCACTAGGTGGGTTCTCCAAGAGAGCACTTGGACCACCTCTTGACCCACCTTTATCTTTCAACAAAAGGAGGAAAGTGAGTTTCTTCCGGGGCTTGTTGAGATGCTCCTTGGTGCTGGGCTCAGGCAGGATACAGCCGCTGAAGTGCAGTACATTTTAAAAACTCTTTCTGGGAAATGAAAACATAATTTTGAAGTAGTCTGTAATATTGAAATGCAGCACTCTGCTTCTTTTCAGAGCAAGACTTGCTTTAGGCTCACTGGGTGCAGAAGGGTCCTCAAGGCAAAGAGGCTCAGAGACAGCAGGAATGGGATCTTAAGAAAGATATCACTCATTCTATGAAACAAATTGCTCTAATTAAAAAAAAAGTGTCATGTTAGCAAGAGTAGCTCAGGTTGGTAATGTGACGGTGGGAACAAGTTATAAAAAGCCTCCATATAAATATCTGGTCTACTGATCTATAAACATCTATACTGTTTTGGGTTGTGATGAAAGGTATTGGAAATTGATAGCTAGTGGTCTCTAACACTTCTGGCCATTCCCTACTCCTTTCACTCTCCTCTACCAGGAATAGAGACATTGAAAAAATTTCTACTCCATTTTCCTTTCCATCTTGCTGTCTGAGTATTTGGCTGCAATAGGAGAGATGGTTTAAGACAATATATATATTTTTCAATTTATAGCTCTTTCAGCCATCACCCACAAATTCCTATAAAATTTGGAAGACTTGGAGATTTATTAATTTGTGCATTTGTAAGAAATTCTGTGTCCTTAACACTGAAAGAACACTACCAAAATGAAAAACTGTAACATTTGTTAAAATACATATAATATTTGAGATCATAAACCTGTGTCTACCTAGAAGTCTTATTCCCCCTTTTCACTAATGTTTATATTCTTGCTTCTGTTTGATCTCCTTTTTGTGAATTAAAATATTTTGCCATCTGTTTGTAGAAATGATAAAATTTAGACTTTATTTACTTATTTTTAAATGTATACAACTTTAATGGAATCAGATTGCCTATTGGTGTCAAAAATTCTCATCTGTTTCATCATAGAGAAGAAATGCTATATTGATATAAAATATACATGTCTGAGGATTGTAAATCTGTAGGTTCTTGGAAGTATTATCCCAAATCTACAGACTTTTTTTTAATACCAGTGCTTCTCCAAATTTAATATGCCCACAGATCTTGTTAAAATGCAATTCTAATTCAGTATGTCTTGAGCAGGGCCCAAGATTATGCATTTCTGACAATCTCTCAGGTGCCGCTGGTATTCTGGAACACATTCCACACTGGCAGAGCAAGTATCTGTACACGTTTGCATTTTAGTTTCTTTGGTTCCGGTTGTATGATTCATTGGTTGGTGGAACTCTAAGTTGACTTTACTTAGCATGATTTAAGTGATAAAATTTACAGTTTTGGCAATGAGTTGGCAATTTTAAGTTCCCTTTTAAATAAATTTTTGTATTTTTAATTTTTAAAAATTCAATTAGCCAACATACAGTACCTCATCAGTTTCAGATGTAGAGTTCAATAATTCATCAGTTGCTTATAACACCCAGTGCTCATCACATCGCATGCCCTCCTTACTGCCCATCACCCAGTTATCCCATCCTCCCACCACCTCTCCTCCAGCAACCTTCAGTTTGTTTCCTATAGTTAAGAGTAGCTCCCTCTTTTTAAAGGAAGAAAAGCAGAGATCTCAGCTGGTGTTCATTCCTAAGACTCTCAGAAGGGTCTATAGTTGTCTAATGATGCTCTAGAGCTTCTCCTGTGCCTCTTAGTTATGTGGAGTTAAACTTTCCACTCTAGGTATCAATTAAGGATGGGTGTTTTAAAAAAATGTGCTCCCGTTTCAAAATATTTCCTCATCAATGAGTTTTTACCAAATTCCCTGAAGAATATTCAATAATTTGACAGGAACATGAGAGTCCCTCTCTATACTTTTGGCTGATTATAACACATAAATAACTAATTATCTAAATTAAGATAAAACGATCAAAATTTCATACATTTAGTTGTTTATATGTTGGCCCTCCCATTAGACTATAAATTCTGAGGGCAGGGTCTATGTGTGTTTCATTTCCGTGTAAGTAAAATTGCCAGTAGAGGTTTTAGAGAGAGTTGGCATATCATAAATAATGGATGAATTAAATTCAAATATCCAGTGGACATGAAGATTCTAATATAATAGGGTCTCTGAAAATAGTAATGACTGTTCTTGGGAAAGCCTACTGTTCTTTGTCTTCTTAGGACTTGAGATATTTCAGACAAGCCAGTGATCCCATGTTGCTCTGTGAATCTTCATTTTCCCCACTTTTAAAATGGAGATAAAACATTTTTCATTAGCCAAAAATGGTCAGAGTAAGCTGTAATTTTGAATGTTCAGTATTCTAACAGTACTGTTTCCCTGGAAATAAAGGGACTCAGGGAGTATACAAAACCTCCTGAGAAAGAGCAAGACTCTCTTGCCCACTGGCTGAGATAATGTTCAGTGCTCTTTTCTCTTTTTTACCCACCACATAAAAAGGTTAAATTTTCTAGCCTCTCTTGTAGATATTTGGGACATTGAGGCTAAATTTTGGAAAATGGAGTATCTGTCAGAATAAGTCCACTCTTTCTAGACTTCATCCTTAGAAACCTTCTGCATCAACTGTTAGTCTTCTCCTGCTATTCTTTGGTGACCTTGGAAATTACAAACGCCAGATTGTGCAGCTGAGAAAGCACCTGCGTCCCTGAGGTTGCCCAAGAGACCACATGACCCGTACTGGATTGTGCTGACAATGAGAATTAAACCTTGATTGTATTAAGCACTGAGATTTTTGCAGTTGTTGTAGTAGCCAGCATTAATCGTTCTAATTAATACACCTCCTGAAACCTGTAAGAGATTTTCTAGACCTGGGGAGGGATGAGAGATGGAAGGGGGGATAAAATGAGAGAGAAGGGTTGGTGGGCTTGGAAGAAGAGGACTGGGCTTGAAGATGTCAGGAGAAGAGCAGGAGAGTTGGTATCCAGAATCAAGACTTGCTTCTACGTGTACAACTTCCCCTTACCAGTACTGGGAGCTATATTTCCTGTTGGCCTATTTGCATATGAAAGGGCTTTCTTTCCTCAGTAGCTTGTAAATTCCCTATCAACTGGGCTTGAAACTCATCTAATATTTCAAGACTTTGGTCACTACACAGCTTAAACAGGTCGACTCCTCTCTTTCTCTTCCTCTCTCCTTCCCCATATACATAAAGTTTCTGGAATTTTGTGAAAAACATTGCATGAAGATGGTCCTTAAATATCTAGAAGGGGGATGGTGAAATGGTGTAAAAGCTATACAAACTACCTCAAAGCAAGGTGAGTGAGAAAAAAACATAACATCTTTATACAAATTACATTAAATGGTGTTTAATGCGTGTCTGGCAGTGTGCCCAAGGCTAGACCCATGTCATCTAATTTAATCCATCCATGTGAGTTTTTTTTTTTTAATTTAATGGAAACCAAGGCACAGAGAGGGTAAATAAATTGTCCTGATCCCACAGCTAGTAAATGAAAGACGCCACAGCAGTTTCCCATTGCTTTTAAGATAAGGACCAGAGGGGCGCCTGGGTGGCTCACTTGGTTAAACCACTGCCTTCAGCTCAGGTCATGATTCTGTAGTTCCGGGATCAAGTCCCACATCGGCTCCAGTCCCACATCGGGCTCCAGTCCCACATCGGGCTCCCAGCTCTGTGAGGAGTCTGCTTCTCCCTCTGATCTTCTCCCCTCTCATGCTCTCTCTCACACACTCACTCTCTCTCAAATAAATTAAAAAAAAAAAAAAAAGATAAAGACCAGATACCTTGGTGTGCTTCACAAAATCCTGTATGAGCTGGTTCTTATCTATAAACTTTTTCCTTTTATTTGTTTGTTTTTAAACTGGTATCATTTACTCATCCTTCAAATCTCAGCTCAAAAGTCACTTATTCAGGGAATTCTTCCCTGACCAACTCCCAGTCTGAAATTCTGTCAAGTTCCTCTGCTCTCCACACTCCTAGCACCTTGTACTTTTCTATCATGGCACTATTGGAAATATATATCTGTATTATACTTGGAGTACTGTCTGTCTTTTCTAGAATGTAATCACTGTGAGGCAAGGACTAATGATGGTTAGCTCATTATTTCTGCCTGGCGCGTATAAAGCTCACAGTAAATGTCTGTTAAGAGAATGAATAAAATGAATGACCCTTGGGTTTTAAATTGGTCTCCAGAATAAACATTGATGGAAGATGGGATGAGGGCAGGTGAGTAGGCAAAGAATATTGCTGTTTGCAAAGAACTGAGAACCTCATCACTTACTTATATTCTTAACAGTTTCATTGTGTTGAAAAGAGAATTTTGTTTTCTTTTTTAATTCTTTTCACAGTTCTGCAATGAGTGGTACTCTTATTATTTTTTGAAGATAGTATTATTCTATAAGAAAACTTGGGGTTTTCAATCTCCTGAGTGACCCTGAATTTATTACAAAGGATTCTTGAGTTTATAAAAATATTGGACATTGTATATAGATTGGTTAAATGACATGCCTTCACATATATACACTATTTAAAAGATAAATGTAGATGTTGTTATAACTAATGCAGTGTATTAGCAAGCATTAATCACAGTAACTTTTTACAATTATGTATTTTCCTCAATTAGCAGATACTAAAAGTATTTTCACTTCTTATTTTCTAAAAAATGGCTCTCATTTCTAAATGGGGAAAACTACTAGATTAAAAAGAGCTAAATAGGGACGCCTGGGTGGCTCAGTTGGTTAAGCGACTGCCTTCGGCTCAGGTCATGATCCCGGAGACCCGGGATCAAGTCCCACTTCGGGCTCCCTGCTCGGCGGGAGGCCTGCTTCTCCCTCTCTCACTCCCCCTGCTTGTGTTCCCTCTCTGGCTGTATTTCTCTCTGTCAAATAAATAAAATATTAAAAAAAAAAAGAGCTAAATCTTCTAACCCTATTATGAACCTATTTTTAAGACGCTATTGAAACAAATGATCTGTTACATACCAATATTCTAGTTTTACATTGTATTTTTACATTCCTCATGAAAATTGGTTTCTTTATTTTTTTTTTGAAGATCTTATTTATTTGACAGAGAGAAACACAGCCAGAGAGGGAACACAAGCAGGGGGAGTGAGAGAGGGAGAAGCAGGCTTCCTGCCGAGCAGGGAGCCTGATGTGGGACTCGATCCCGGGTCTCCAGGATCATGACCTGAGCTGAAGGCAGTCGCTTAACCAACTGAGCCACCCAGGTGCCCTGAAAATTGGTTTCTTAAATCAAAGCCATCTCCAAAGTGTGTGTGATTTTTCTTTTTATGAGGTATCTTTATTCATTCTTTCTTTAGCTTCTTTGTGGTACAGAGAGTACTCACAGACCAATTACTAAAGGCAAGAATTGATAATGAAGGGAGGATATAAATTAATTTGACTTCTTACATAATCAGAAAAATATTGTCATGCTATGAAAAATTTATATTTGTTCATGAAATTGCCAATTTGACTATATTAGTAGTAAATAAGAAAAATGAAATAGTGTCTAATAAATTAAATTTCTTACACTATCTCTTCAATCCATTCTATCTATGCATAGGTCCAAAATAATTTCCAGATTCCTTATTTTAACATTTTAGTTTCTGCTCAAAGATTCTCAATGGTTTCAATTGCCTACAGTTTAAAGCCCAAGTATTTTATATTAGTATGCTGTATTCTCCCCGGTTCACTTTTCTGTTCTTTTTTTTTCAATATGTCCCAACAAAGCTGCTTTGGGGAGGTTAAAGATGTGGTTGAAAGCAAGAAAAACTCAGGTCAAATCCTGGTTGCACCACTTGCTCCCAAGCACTGGGCTGAGTGTCTAACAATCAGTCCATGTCATATTTAAACACCACGGCAATTCTATAAGGGGCATTATTAATATGACCTTGATTTTGCAGGTGAGAAAACTGGGGTTTATAGCAGCTAAACGGCTGGTCCTACACCACACAGATCAAGTGTATGGGCTGGAAAAATGAGGGAGATTTTCAATTTCTGAAAATAGTCTAAACACGTTGATTTTTATAAAAAGAAAAATGAGCCATAAATGGTAATTTTGAACATACTTAAAGAAACTTAAATCTACCTAAAAAAGAGAATGTGAACAGTACTATAGTTACTGAAGTAAAAATTAACTTAATTCCATACTTTTATCCTAGAATTTATTTAGAAATAAATCTTGGCATTTATAGTAGAAGAATAAAGTTGCCTGTAGTAGGGTGTGGGGAAATAACACCAAATAGGACTCAGGAACCTCTTTGGAAAGTTTGTTACTGGGCATGCCACTGAATCTCTCTGCGCATTAGATTTCATATTCTAGAAGATGTGCCATGAGTCTTCTTTCTGATCTCACAAGATTATTTTGAGGATATGTGAAAACACTAGAGAATGTCCTAAAGACTGTGCAAATATAAGATACTATTATCATATATTCAAGATGTGTCTATTTTTCTTAAATATCAATAGAGAATCAAATCATACTATTTCCACCATGGGACTAAACCTTGACTATAGGAATACTTTTATCAGGCCATAATATTTTTCCTCATTTTTACCTACACAATTGTGTAGATAGTTTTATTGGTCTTATTTTTCATTAGCACAAAAAACTACATTTTGATTGTTGGGTGTTTCAGAAAATTGTTGGAAGCTTAGTCAGCTGATGGATATTAATAAGTAACTTGTTCATGAGTTTTAACATATACTCAGGAGAACTTTAGCCAGTTGCAAAAATGTCATTGGCCTTTTCCTTTATCCTCTTTATCGATGCCCTTCCTCACTGTTCCCAAGTTCCTGTTTTAAGAGAGTAATAAGCAACCAAATCAACATTCCTTCCTATATAGCAAAGCAGTTGGTCAGTGTACAGGAGAGTTCAAAGTTCATAGAATCTGCTTATTTTTTTCCCCAGAATATGTGGCTTTGCCTGATTGTAGCATGTAAATTCAAAACTGTACTCATATGGAAGAAAGAACATAAATCTCTAGGTTTTGCATAAAGACAATAAAAAAATATGAGATACACATTTCCATAACTGCTACACATTACTTTGTTTTTGCATCTGGAATAGATTTTTTTTTTAAGATTTTTTATTTATTTGACAGAAACACAGCCAGAGAGGAAACACAAGCAGGGGGAGTGAGAAAGGGAGAAGCAGACTTCCTGCTGAGCAGGGAATCCAATGTGGGACTCGATCCGAGGTCTCTGGGATCATGACCGGAGCCGAAGGCAGTCGCTCAACCAACTGAGCCACCCAGGCACCCCTGGAATAGATTTTGTTAAACCACGTCAGTCACTAGCATTTAGCTCTAATATGATGTGGCACATAATAAACAGTGTCAAAGATGTAAAGTGCAAGAAAAGTGATTCATAGAATACAAAGCATTTATTCCAAATACTCATTGAAATAAATGAAGATAAATGGATAAGCCATATATTTTATTTTATGCTCACACTAGGAATAGTTTCATACATTTAGAAAAGAAAAAAATAAAAATACTCTTCATGAAACTGAAACCAAAGCACTGGAGAATTTTTTACTATAAAATCATTTTCAAGCAGAAATATTTATGTGCTGGATTTCAAGATGAAGATTTAAATATTTGTTTCAACAAATTAAGTGCTTTCAATGGTGATGTAGAACTCAAAACTGTAGACTCAAACTGTTTTTGAAAGTTTTTAGAACCAAATGCATGTCTTCTTTTGAAGATACACACACACACACACACACACACACACACAAACACACACACACACAGAGGATCTGGGCTCATTTTAGGCTTTTCCTCTATGCAGGATCCCTTTTTCCACTCCACTAGGCCTCTTGCTCTGAATTGTTGATATAAATGCTTTCTCAGAGAATAGAGGTTTCTTTCTTTTTCCAAAGTCATATTTCAGATTAGTTGATACAACTAAGAATGTCCATACTACTATTTACTTTCTAGCATTGGTATGCTGATGGGTTCAAACCCATCTGTTGATGTTGCAGAATGTACTTAACCGAAGTAGAAATTAAGTAAGAGATAGAGAAACATGAACAAGGTAGCTTCTCTGAGACTTCAGACTGAAGCCCTAACCAAGCTGAGGAAATGGAATAAGAAGGTTTTTGTTTAGTTTAGTTTTTGTTTTTAATTTATGTAGCTTCTGAAGTCCCTGGAAAAGGGCTTTGCTCATTGTAGGCACTTAGTATTTGTTGAAGGAATGAAGGAAAACTCAGAGAAGAAAAATGACTTCCCTCTACCTTGCCTTCCCATAATAGTGGTGATTAATTAGGGTGGAACTGTCCCATGTTCACCTTCGGGAGTAGAAGTGGGAGAGACAGAATGAATGCTTGAACTTGGACCTTCCTAAATCATTTACTGTGGCTTTAGCACTCCCAACGGAGGAATTTCCTAGGGATCTGAGGTAGGACCCTTTCTTTGCCTCTGTTTTATATTCAGAGCATGTTTGGTAAGAGCACATGAGTGAGTCTCATCTTCCTAAAATGCCAGGCTTGGATAAGTGCAGTTGCACTCCTGTTTTTAACTGTCTGTCTCCATCCAGCTACTGAAATCAAGCTGTTAAGGTGCTTTGGTCTGAGGAAGATTTGCATGGAAAAAAATTTGCATATCTAAGACTTCCTCAAACACTGGAAAGCAGTATGGAAACACAGGAATGCTTTTAGGTGTGACATCATTTCCCAGCCTTGACTGATTTCCCCAACATGCTACCCTCACATAATTCCATGGCCTGTTCAATCGCGTCTTCCATCTTGGGCAGCAGCAGCCGGGGCTTCCCAGAGAACGGTTTTCTAGGTCCTTCTTGAGTTCTTCACTGGTACCTGATATGGAATATCCAAGTAATTTAGATGGTCATGTAGGTATGGATTTCCCAATATTCTCTCATCTTCCTTCAGATAATGCATATTTCTAATTTTAGATCAAAGTCTAGTCACTGACTTTTAGAAAATCCAGTAGAATCATGATTTGAAAACTGACTACAGATTTCTGTGAATTCCCATCTCTCACTGTCTTGTCATGAATTTCCTTCCTGTGGATGTTAAGGTCATTGAAAGAATACTAAGCTGATCAAAAGCAAAATATCTTTAGATGTCAAACACTACTTTCAAGGGATTCTTGGGATGTTCTCTATAGTGGTGTTATGAGTTTTCAGGATTTCTAGTTAGATGTTTATAAACAAGTAACTAAAAATTAGTTTCTAATTAACAATAATTAGAAAATTATTTCTACGTGAAAAATTCAAAAGGGATTATTATTTGAAAAGTTATTAAAATAAATGTGTTTATGATAAAAAGACTCTTCATTTCTCATCTAAACAAAACTTTGGGATTTTCTTTCTTAGGTCTTGACAATTTGAATCATGAAATATTTTAATGGAAAGGTATTCCTTAATTAGGGGAAGATCAGTAGTTCCCTAAGTATGATACTATTTTTTTCAATGAAAAATTTCTCTCATTGAGAAAATAGTTCACACAATTTTCTGTATAACTTACAAATACATGTTTTATCTTTGTCTATGTATAGACACCGTGATGTCATTAAGTGTTTTGTAGGCATAGTCAATGATGTAATTTGTAAAGTAAGTTGTACGTTTGTGTGCAAGTTATACCCAGATCCAATATTAAACCCTAATTCTTGTCTCTGTAGTTACTAAAAGGTTCAAATTAGGAAAAAAGGTGGTTAAGAAAGGAGGTCTTTAAAGATTGCTTATTCTTTTAATATGTAGGGAAAGTCCAAATATCTTAATCATAATCTTAATATTATAAATATTATTAATAAAACATAACAGTCAATCAACAATAGCATATTTTAGTGTAACACTGAAATAAGAAAGAAACATGGGGAAGTTGTAGCGTTTCCCACTGTTAGTTTACAAATAACAATATTTAAGCACAAAATATTAAACCAACATAATTAAGGCTCTTATACCTCAAGAGTCAGTTAGCAATAATATTGAAAGTATCTAAATTACTAAATGGTAGAGGAACATACTCCCGTGTAGTCTAGCTGCACCAAAATAGAAATGTCTAAATTGAAGTCAGCATAATATTTTCTCAAGAACAAATCAGAATTCTGCAGTTGGTTTGAATAAGATGCCTGAAGTGTGAATGTCTACAGTTGGCTGTCATACACTGTGACCCCTCTGGAGCTTTCCTCTGCTGGGTTCATGCTTCTATCGTAAGTGTAGCTTCTTGAAGGCTAGTGTGAGAGCTATTGAGTGGAAGAGTAAATTTCCTAATATTTCTCCTAATTCAGGGAGTGAGTGAAAAAAGGGGAGGGGCTTAAAAACACCTTCTTTTATGCAAACATTTTTCGAAGGTTCGAAGATGGATGGGTGAAAGTTGAATATGTCAAGTCTAGTAGTACTTGAGCAGCTGCAGATTTCTTACTGTGGAAAAAATGGTGATCTTATGGTTGATTCAGACGTACACCTCAAGATAATTGAAACTTTCACCAGGGGTTTTGGACTTTCTATAAGAAAAAAAAAACAATAATTGGAAATTGTTCATTGTGAATACATTAGATTTGTACAGACAAAACATTCATGAAGTGCAATTATAGCCAGTGTTGCTATATTAGTATGAATGTTAATAGCATGTTTGTTTTGGAAATGGGTTATGCATTCTGATAAATGTCTGCTTTAATCTAGTCATCTGTGTATCACTTGTCTAAGTACTCTCATTTAAGATGCCATATCCCTTCTTGTAGCAATAAAGGGGGTAAAGCAACATTAATATTAAATAATTAGAAAAACAAAAGGGGAATGATTAAACATATTTACATAATTGAAATAACACTGTGTCGCAGTGGGAAATCGGGACAATGTTGTCTCCTTTCAAAGTAATTCATAATTCAGATTTTTAATTATGGCATATTCATTCATTTAAAGATGATTCTGGATGAGAGGGCCACTAATGAAATACAATCATTAGCATCTAAACAAAGTAATTTACAAAGTCTCCTTTAGGGGAAAAGATTTCTAGAACATCATCAATCACACAAGATATGCAAAAACAAGCAATTAAACCACACACAAGAACTACAACAGCCTTATATATCAGCAATGTACACATGAAAACATAACTGATTACAATGATTAGGCTAGGGTAGTGTAGTTAATTTGTATTTTATGTAGTGATTCCATGGAAGAATGCACCCGGACAGACACATTACACACAAGAGGAACTTCATTTCATTAATACTCACTTAAAACACATGACCAAAAACACCCAAAATACAAACCTTGAATTTTGAGTCATTGCCTCTTCATCCACATGAGATCAAAATCCTACATAGGTTGATAAAACCTCTTCCTCTTTCCTGCAACCCTTTTGGCGTGCTGTTTACTTTTATAAACTGGCAAAGCGTAGGATTAGGAAAGCATTTTGTGAGAGGCAGGTGCTGCATTGGTTTCTCATTATTTGTTCAAATCCTGCTTTAGGCTTCCAATGACAAAGTGCTTCGAGCCCTCACAGGGTCTGCGATTTACTGGCTCTTCCTCCATATACGCAATTACAGATTATTAACCCTGCAGCAGGACTAAATGGAGAGGACCGTCCTCTGACTTCAAATGCTTGTGTTTGATATCTTGTTAAATGGACCCACAAAAAGGCTGGTTTCAAACACAGCTCCTGCAGGCCGCATTATAATTGTTGAAAACCTATTCTACTTACTTCTGCCAGTAGAATTTTCTTGGTGAAGGTGGAAGGAAGGCTCGGGTGGAAAAAGAGAAGGAATTAAGAGAGCACTGTTGTGTTGAGGAGGGGGGACTCCATGGAGGAGGCCGGCACCCCTGGTGTAAGCTGAGCTGCCTTCGATAACCATCAGCCACAGAAGCCAAAATATGCTCTATTGGGTACTCAAGTATAAAAATACTGGTTAATTTTCAACAGCGCTCCTTCATTTGACTTTACAATTTACAACAGTGAGCATTAATGCAGGAATAGCTTGGTTGAGGAGGAGTTTAAAATTAGAGCCCCTCTTCTCATTAGCCCCAACAGCCTGACCCAGGGTGACTGAGAAGCAATTTGTCGCCAGATTCTCATTTTGCTTCTGTTATGGCTCCTTGTAAATGAAGCGCGGCAATTTATTGTAGCACCTCTAGGAGTCAAGAACATAATGTGTAAAACACATACAAAAAAAAAAAATCTTTCTTCACATTCATTAACACCCAGCACATAGAGGCTGTTCACTTTTCCCTCTAATGAAGTGTGTGTGTGGGGGGGTGGATCTTAAATCTAAAGCTTTCCATCATGTGAAGAAGTCCTCTTCAGGCCATTAGACAGAGGCTGAGTTGGAGTGAAGAAAGGTCAGTGACAAAAACAGAGAATGGCAATAGGAGGAAAAATAGAAAATGGATAAAGGAGGAGACTTTAGAAGCCTCAAAGAATGGAAAGGACATTTCTGGCATCCATGATCAACCCTTCTTGTCTCTCAGTGTATTTTCTGTTGTCAGTGAAGAAAAGAATATGTGGCTTTTTCTATAGCTGGAAATTGCTCTAGTGTTTGGCCATTTCTCATTTCTTCATCCCCGGATCTGACCTTGTAAGTAGCATTAAGTTGGGTTCATTTAAAGATCATATTGTCTATAATCTCTAAAACATGTTTCCTTGTTTCTTCTCCCCTCCCACAGCCTGTGCAAGAAATTGCAGTGTCTGTCGTTCGAATGAGTTCTGACTGTGTAATAGGCTGTTCTGGCCTGGGGCCGGCCACAGGCTTTTAGCCTACTTCCGTGATTAATTCTGATTAATGGTTTGCTTTGTGTGGGGTCTCACAGATGGCGCCTCCAGGTGAACCTAGTACCAGATTACAGTATGGAAAAAATTGTACAAGGGTCCAGGATTGCCCTTTTGGATTAAATGCTGAAAGTTGTCATATACCGTACTTGGATGCTCTTGCCTGTTTTACGATGTCGTGAAAGGCACTCAGTACTTCTGGCAATAATAGTGGTCTTTTAAAGCGCATTTTAGAAAAAAGTCAAATATTGAGTTTATAGAATCAGGTGAAAATGTCAGCAAAATTGGATCGGTTTTCTGTAGAGGGTTTAGTGAGTGTTTATGAAGTGCCAGGTACTGCGCCAGGCCGATTAAATGACTTAACTGAGTCACTCCTCACAACACCAGGTTAGTATAATTAGAGCAGGAAGAGGAGATTATTAGTATGGTATCAAGTATAAATATTAGTAACTTCCTCCCCGTAAAGCGGTTGGGAAACCTGAGGTGCTGGGAGATAGAATTACATGCCCAAACTTGAAGAGTGAGAAAAAGGCAGAGCTGGGATTCCAG
The DNA here is from genome assembly GCA_004023965.1 of Spilogale gracilis. Taxonomy (NCBI): domain Eukaryota; kingdom Metazoa; phylum Chordata; class Mammalia; order Carnivora; family Mephitidae; genus Spilogale; species Spilogale gracilis. The sequence continues at coordinate 42,254 of PITA01006232.1, forward strand.
CCCAGGCCATGTGTTATGGAGGCCTGTACACATCCTCTCAACACACTGCTCACTGAAGGCACTTTTTGTTTTAAACTCCCGGGACAAGTTCCTCTCTTTTTGTCTATTAAACTTAACAAACGTCGATTTTTTTTGATGGTACAGGTTAAAGTTTTCTCCTTAAAATACTGCAATTTGTAATACCAAAGCAGTTAAACTTCTGTTTTGCCAAATGTATCAAATTTATTGTAGGAAATAAAACATTACTGTCTTTTCTGCCTAACCCATCTGATCAATGTCCATTTTTATGTTGCCTCATTCTCCTCTCATTTACCTTTCGTAGTCCCACTCTTAGTACAGCTGAGATTTAGATTGGGGCTGTGTCAGCCAGTTGAGTTCTGGTTTTGAACATTTTATTTGTCCTTATTCATAAATGGCATGTCTACTGATGAAGCATGTTTAATAGCTGAAGGTCAAAATTTATCACACACAGAAAATGTAAAATTTAAGAAATTTTAAGAACAGTTGTCTTAGGCAATTTGAGTGTATAACAAAAATACCATAAACTGCATGTCTTATCTGCAACATAAATTTATTTCTCACCATTCTAGAGGCTGGAAGTCTGAAATCAGGGTGCCAGCATTGTTGGTTTCTGGTGAGGGCTTTCTTCATGGTTGCCAGTGGCTGCCTTTTCACTGTGTCCTCACAAGGGAAAAGAGAGATAATTAGCTCTCTCTCTATTTTTTTTTTCTTGTAAGGGCACTAATATCATTTGAAAGGGCCCCATCGTTTGGTGGACCTAATGATCTACCAAAGGCCTCACCTCCAAACACTATCACATAGAGATTAGAGTTTTCACATATGAATTTGGGGAAGATACAAACATTCGGTCTATAACAACAGTTCAACCAAAGCACCTTTTGTTATAATTCTCAATTTCTCTCTGTTTTGATGTCCCAGGTCGGCATCGAAGTGCAGCAGACCAGACTAGCAGTACTGACCGCTATCTGTAGCTTATTCCTGGGTGGGGTCTTGGATTACCTCACTTGGGCAGCTCCTGCTACCTGCCAACTAACTGCATGAGACAGAGACCCAAGCAACTTAACAACTGTGATATTGTGATTCATAATCAATATGTATTTGGTGTTCACTCCCCTTTCTGAAACAGAGCTCCTAACGTCCCTGGGATTTCCTAAGTGATGAGAACTATAAAGGTGTCTTTTTATGTTACTTAGGTGACTTTTGGACTGCACCTAAGGATGGGGGCCGGTTGCCAGTGGATCCAACCATATACTTAGAGGGTCAGAACTTACAGTCCCACCCCTTGACCTCTAGGGAGGGGAGAGGAGCTGGAGGTTGAGTTCAGTCACCAATGGTCAATGATTTTATCAGCCATGCCTTTGTAATGAAGCCTCCATAAAAATCCGAATAGAGAAAGTTCAGAGAGCTTCCGCACTGATGGTCACGTGGAGATGCTGGAGAACTGGCACCCTGGAGAGGGCATGGAAGCCCTTGGCCCTTTCCCACACACCTTGCCCAAGGCATGGCATCCATCTGGCTATTCCTGAGTTATAGCCTTTCATAAGAAACCAGTAATCTAGTTAGTAAAATGTTCCTCTGAGTTCTGTGAGCTGCTCTAGCGAATTAATTGGACCCAAGGAGAGGGTTGTTGGAATCGGTGATCTATAGCAATTTCGTCTGAAGCTCATGCGATAACCTGGACTTGCCATTGGCCTCTGACGTGTGTGTGGGAAGAAGTGGGGGCGGGTTCAGGGCAATCTTGGAGGACTGGCCCCTTTACATAGGAATCTGGCACTATCTTGGGTAGATAGCAGTTGTTGTTGGTAAAACACATCCCCCTTCACCCTCACAGGTTAGAAGCTGGGGTCCAGACGTTAGCAGCTGCTATGGCTGAATCCCAGCATCATCTGGTGATCGTGTTTGTGTGTACTTATCTCTACCAGACTATTTGCTCCGCAGGGACCATATGTGTCAGTCTTACTGTGTTCCTAAGGGAACGGCATGGTGATGCCATGCAGTGCAAAGTTGTCACTGAAGGAATGATTCTTTTTTAACAAAAAGAAGGCTTTAGACAAACTTGAGCAAATGTAACATTGACCATAAACTGGGGGACAAACAACTTCTGATTGTCTGTTTCACTTGGAGCCATTCAATTCCTTTGAATTAACTGTGTTAGTCACCCTATAATTAGTGTGATTCCAGAAGTACAAGACTAAAGTTTTCCCACATAATGCTTTGTGTACAATAAGCACTAAATAAAAATTGTGAGTTAATACTCTAAACTTTTATTAATTTCTTGATTGATTCAAAAAACATATTTGTACCTATTGTATGCAGTCAGAATAGGCCAGATACTGAGCTAGATGTTAGAGATATAAAGATGAAAATTTTCTGTTCTTAAATTTAAGAACAGTGAGGGGAGACAGACACAGAAACAGATGCAAAAAAGGTAGTTTTCTCACTGATAATGTTCTAAACTGCGAAGCCAAAAGCTTTGTTTATACATCTGGTTACCTGAGTTTGTGTAGTTGATATATTCAAATGATTGGATTTATTACTCACCTTCCACAAAGCTGCTTTGGTGTAATGTATACCCCAAAACACAGGTTATTAAATCAATCATGCTCAGAGATTGAAATAAGTACATTCAGTATCTTCAGAATAGCCTCATTCAGTTAAATCCTAATCCAATTTCTATACGATGTGATTTAGGTATATGAGAGTTTCTTATGTGCCCATAAAATCTAAGAGGCAAATTTACAGTAAAGCTAAGTTTCAGGGTACCTCACTCACACAGGGCCCTAGAAATGAGTTCATATGGTCGGCCATATGTCTTAGCAAAACTTTCCAAAAGAAGGTATTTTAACCATTGCTATCTGTGCCTTTGCACTTCAATTTCCCATACATCACACTTCCTCTCAGGTAGGATAGTGCATTAGTGGCCTTGAGCAGTTCTTGGATACAACTAAGTGGAAATTGATTTGGAATACATATTATTTGGATTCAGTGGGATCCATTTATGTAGGCTGCAATCACTTCTGTACACAGTTAAATTATTCTAGCTGCTATATTTCTGACTTGAAAATTGAAATGAAATATACAGAATTTCAGGGTACCCTGAATAGTCAAAACAAAAAAAAAAGAAGAACAAAATGGGAAGAATCATATTTCAAAACTTTCTAGAAGGATAGTAATCCGAATAGTGTGTTACTGGTGTAAGGGTAGACATATGGACTGATGGAATAGAATTGAGAGCCCAGAAATAAACCCTTAATGTATATGGTTGGTTGATTTTCAACAAGGGCACCAAGGCCATTCAATGAGAAAAGAACAGTCTCCTCAACAAATGCTGCTTGGAAAACTGGATGTCACATATCAAAAAATCACTTAAGTATTCTGTAGCCAGTGGTGCCTGGCTGGCTCATAGAGCATGTAACTCTTGATCTCAGGGTTGTAGGTTCAAGCCCCATACTGGAAGTAGAGATTACTTTTTAAAAAATCTTTAAAAAAATTATTCTGTAGCCAAAAAAAGCAGGAGAAAAAGTATATTACAGAGGTATGTCAAGCGGTTAAATAACACAAGTATTACATTACTCTTACAGATTTTGTCATACTTTGATAAATTTTCCAAATTTGATTTCCTATTCTAAATAAGTACTTACTTTAATACCAAATTTTGTATTCATAATTTTTTCATTTATTCTGAAAGTGTTCCCCGCCATCCCAAAATAGTATAAGCTTCAGAAAACCTGTGTTGATCTCTGGAAACTAGGTTGAGGGTTTCTAGCCCAAATAGCACATATAGTGACAAATGAAGTAAGGTTGAATTGTAGCTGAACCCACTTCCTGGGTACCCTCATGAAAGGTACACATTGAAAATTCTACACAGGAGCCCTATCACCTGCTATACAGATGCTTCTTTTTTATATACAGATGTTTCAAGTGGGGTTTGATCTTCTCAGTATAAAGTAAGGCTATCTTCTTCTAGATACTGGTTTTTCTTCTTCTTTTTTTAAAAGATTTTATTTATTTATTTGACACAGAGAGAGAGAGAGAGATGACAGGCAGAGAGAGAGGAGGAAGCAGACTCCCTGCTGAGCAGAGAGAGAGTCCTATGTGGGGCTGGATCCCAGGATCCTGAGATCATGACCTGAGCCTAAGGCAGAGGCTTAACCCACCAAGCCACCCGGGCACCCCTAGATACTGGTTTTTCAAAAGTGTTAATGACTGTAGTTTGGGGCACGGAAGTGATTTAGCACTCTGTTCTTATTAACTGAAAAAGTATTTATTAGGAATATATTCTGTTCAAGACCCTCTGATAACCAAAAAAGATGAGTGAAGTCAGATTCTGTCCTCAAATCATGGTCTACTAGGGGCGCTAAGACATATCTGTGTAGTACAATATAATATAAATAGTGATGCATCTCACAGAGGCTCTCAGAATGTATTATGAGTATCATGATCATATAATGTATTGTATCATGATCATATAATGTATTGATCAAGCTGGGAGACTTTTGAGAGTGAAAGAAGACAGTGCTAATAATTAAGCTGAGACAACAGGCATAAAGTGGGACAGTCCCAGGCAAACCAAAACTAGGGTTACCTTTGTTATGGAGATGTGAGAGAGGAAAATTGTAGTGGAAAGGGCCATCTGGGATAATTTTATGAGTGAGTTTGACTGGATCAGGGGACGCCCATTTATCTGGTTAAGCATTACTTCTAGGTGTGTCTGTGAGGATGTTGCTGAATGAGATTACCATTTGAATCAGTGGACTTAGTAAAGTAGATCACCCTCTGTAAAGTGGGTGTCCTCATCACCTCTCTCTTGCCCTTAGATTTCCATCAGCTGCCCTGGTTCTCAGACCTTTGTACTTACACTGAATTACACCCACTGGTTTTCCTGTCTCCAGCTTGCAGAAGGCAGATAGTGGCACTTCTCAGCTTCCATAATTGGGTGAGTCAATTCTTCATAATAAACTTGCTTTCATATTCTGTTGGTTTGGTTTCTCTGAAAAACCCCTACTAATAGAGCATCTATGTTAGATGTAGAGACTAAGCCCAGGGGACCGATGAGTGACATAGGACAGAGGAAGAAAGTAACAGATCATTGTATTTTGATCGCCATTTGTCTTACAGTCGACTAGACCATGATGCTCCTGACCCCTCAGAGAAATGTCCATTGTACATGATCTTATGACAGTTAAAAAAAAACTCAGAAAAATGCTAATAAGATTACACATCTCTGAGTAGTCTTTATTCTAAAGTCATGTGTCAAAAGTATTTTTTTAACAACGGTTGAGAGCATTTTCTTAGGAGATAATGTTTTATGATCAAAGGCTATTTTGAAATTGTAACATTATACTGTCTTTCCTACCTTTATCAGGTTGTCTGCAACCTGATTAGTTTCTTAAAAGATTATTATTTCTCTGTGTTCAACCCACATGTCTTCAAGGACAGGGGTAGAACAACCAATCAAAGCCCAGAGTTTAGAAATGGCCAACTATCATGAGGAATAATCCATGGACTATTTTAGATAAAATTCTGACAGCTTGCTCTTGTGACAAAGATGTTAACAAGGAAAGAAAATGGCACTAATTTAATCTATTCTTATAGTTCATTCTAAAATGAGACTAGCATGACACCAAGTTATAATAATAAATACTATAGTAATTTCACAATTCTTCCTACATGCTGTTCACACTCCTTTCACATGCAAATTTGCCATCCATTGCTTCATGACAGTGATTTTAAGTGCATTAAAGAATTCTGAATTTTCTTATACTTGATCTCCTAATTATGTTGCAAGAACATACACAGAATAGTACCATATACTGGCATTTTCCTGATTTATAGCATCTTTTCATATAGTGAGTTCCCCTTTTCTCTTTACACAGATCTTGGACATAGTAACACTAGTAAGAGTTGATTACTACTTCTATAATGATTAGTATACGAGTAATAATTAAATAATCACTAGGAGTAGTGAAAGAGAGAAGTAATATTTTCCAAAAATTAAGTCACTGTGAAATACCCAATACCTCTGTATGTTGTAATACAAATTTACATTTATAAAAAGTTTTTTTAAAGCGGTGCCTGGGTGGCTCAATCGATTGAGTATCTGACTCTTGATCTCAGCTCAGGTCTTGATCTCAGGGTTGTGAGTTTAAACCCTGCATTGGGCTCTACTTTGGACATGTAGCCTACTTAAAAACAAAACAGAACAAAACAAAAACCCATAGAGTACATATAAAAGATATGCCTCATGGTTTTTTAGTTTTTGAGAACATGTTTGAAAAGGCTACACAACTGTGAAGAAAAGATACTTAGGATTATTGCTTTTGGGCATCCCACCTTCCAATGAACTCGGTGCAAAGCACAGCATTGGTGTTGTGTTTTAAAAAAGTGGAAATGGGGGCACCTGAGTGGCTTACTCGGTTGAGCGTTTACCTTTGGCTCAGGTCATAATCCTAATGCCCCAGGAACAAGTCCCGTGTTGGGCTCCCTGCTCCGTGGAGAGTCTGCTTCTCCCTCTCCCTCTGCCCTGTTCATGGTCTCTCTCTCACTCTCTCCCAAATAAATTAAACACATTTTTTTAAGATTTTATTTATTTATTTGACAGAGAGAAACACAGCTAGAGAAGGAACACAAGCAGGAGGTGTGAGAGAGGGAGAAACAGGCTTCCCGCCGAGCAGGGAGCCCGATGTGGGGCTCGATCCCGGGTCTCTGGGATCATGACCTGAGCTGAAGGCAGTCGCTTAACCAACTGAGACACCCAGGTGTGCCAAACAATTTTTTTTTAAGTAGAAATATTATAATTGTTTAAGGACTGTGAAACACAGGCCGATTGGGATTTCCTCCTATGTGTCAGTGAATGCTAGGTCTACTATTCTGGATAAATTTCAAGTTTGGTGTAGGCCATGAAAGGAATGAAAAGTCTGGAGAGAGCACCTTTCCCTGACTTAATCTGGCTGATGATCCAGGAAAAGGTAGTATCCAAAGGTAACTCAAAGTCATTATATTGGAAAATCCTTTACTTTGATGAAACTATGGAGAAGTGGTAGTCAGTCTCATTATATGCTTTTATTTATAAATACTATGTCCATGCTTGGTGATTCAGTGGCGAGAGATTGTGGGGCAATGAAATAAAGTTTCTACTTCCTGGGAAATGACTTTTGTACTTTTCCCTGTGAATAGAAAATTATGACTGAAGGAGAGTTCCAGGTGACAGCCTTTCTCACCCATTTCTTTAACATCTTGCCCACTAGGAGAGTGAAAACAAGGCTCTGACTCTATCAGTAACTTCTCTGCATGCTTGTTTAATTAATTAACAACCACCTCAGAATTCAGCTTAATAGCCTTAATTATGCAGAAAAATAATACACTGTGTAAATTAATATACACCAGACATGACATAATCACCAGGGCAAGGTGGATAGCATTTTGTTGAAGTGTAGCTTCAAATGAGTCATTTCGATGCTGAAAATATATTTTTTGTATTTGAGAGCTAATGTACTGAATTGTTCTTCAGAAACCTGGTTCCAATTGCTCTAAAATGCCAGGTAGGTGGAAAATAATAAATTCTGTGTCTTTTGAGATAAAAACCACATTTTGTATTATACTGCTGGGTGGCACAATCACTGTAATTTAGGAAGGTCACTATTATTGTATGAGCAAACTTTTTTTGTACTATTACTGTTTATTTTAATGCAGGGACATATTCTCTAGTGGACACGTAATGAAAATGACCTTGTATTAAAATTGTTTACCTGCTGTTTGCTGAAAGGCGTTGTAAAAATTAGAAATAGAAGAGACCTCCTATGTCACCTAGCTCATCCCAGGCAGGGCAGAGAAAAAGATTATACCCTTTAGCAGCTCTGCTAGGGAGTCAAAAATAGATCCCACTTTTCACATGTCTCACTGAGTAAATTGTAGGTGGGAGGATGAGATCGCTTGTGTCAATTCAGGAGGAAAAACGGTATTCCCACAGATGTTGAGAAAGAGGGGTACCAATTTATTGACAAATAAATTGACTAAGGTCCCACATTTGAGGGATTTAAGGTCAAAACATTTTTTTTTAATTCCTCAAATTGATTGTGCTGAATTGTGCAATTATTTAGAGTTTACCCGTTAACTTATCCGGTTATCTGTGTGTAAGTACATGGTCATTGGAAATAGAGTGGAGGATGGTATTCTTTCACTCTGGAGATAAAGTGCAATAAAACACTGGACTGCTTGGAATTTTACTACCTCCTCTTTCCTTTCTGAATTTTTCTGAGGTACAAAGGAGCAAGAAACAGCAAAAATGTACATAAAAGCAGGAAGAAGCAGATGAGTCAGAAGAGGCCTAGATAATTCACACCAGAAATGAGCCCTCAGACATCAAGGGTTGAAGTGACACTGCAGTGACAAAGCTGAATTAGCCCTTAGCAAAATTGTGAAGTAGCAGTCCTAGTCGGCCCTTCTCCTGGTTGCTGAGACATTTTCTATCTTTCCGCCACCCTTTGACGTTCCTTTCAGTACTCATCCACTCCCCTTTCCTTCCCCTGGGGCTCAAGGACCTCCCTTAGTCAGTGAAAATCTTCACCAAACTAAATCAGAAGAAAACTCTGGGTATTAGATATTTACACAACTATTTTGCAAAATCTGTGTCTCTTTTTGGTCCCTTCCTCCACCCTTTCTGTCAGACCTCCATTGTGATTAGAGAAGGGGTCACTTAGCAAATCTTAGTCACTTAAGGCTTTCAAGGACTTTCATATGAGTGACAGGCCACAGCTAAATGGCCCCAGTGATCCCCACCTCCTAGTGTTCTGCTGTGTGTAACCCCCTCTCTATGAGTGTGAGCTGAACCTAGTGCCTCACTTCCAACAGAGTGTCACTTCTGAGATGAGGACAGGAAGACTGTGGCTTCTTAGGATCCTGCACTCTCTCTTGGCTTACTCTGAGAGAAGCTGCCTGCCACATAGGCTATGTTCTATGGGCTGGAACAGAAGGAGGCCTTCAGCCAACAGCCTGCGAAGAACTGCATCCCGCCAATGACATGAGTAAGCTTGGAGGCTGATCCTTCCTTGGTCTAGTGAACCTGGGCTTAGTTGACCGCCTGCCTGCGATTTCAGGAGCGACTCTGAGGCAGATGTGCCCAGGTTCCTGACCCACAGCAACTGTAGGATAATAAATGTTCGTTTATTTTTACTTTGACTTTTACTTTACTTACTTACGTTTATTTTACTTTAAGTGGAGGAACAGATTACACAATGAATAATAAACAATGAATTATCTCATTTATAACGTAAAAATGAATTTCAGTTAAAAGGATAATCACTTAAATTAGCCGATTAGTTAAATTAGCCCAGTATTGCAAACATCAGAACTCACCAGTCAGACTTGTGGGGTGTGTACTTGGCGAGGAGCCAAGGGCTGGAGCATGCGTGAAGCTACCTACCATCTGGGGACCACCACCAACTGACCGAAAGTCTCCGACATAACCCCGAACCCAGGCAGAACTAAAGGCCAGCGCAGGGGGCTTGGCTTGGCTTGGCTGATGCGCCTGCGCCTGCTCCTGCCTGTGTGGCCTCATGGGGTCGCGCAGGCTCCAGTCAAGAGAGGTCTTCACCTGAAGTTGAAGGTCGCTGTGGCTGCAGAAGGGCCTCCCCTCGCCTGACCACAAGGTACTTTTGTGGGGAACCTGGTGCTAAATGCATTCGCAGTGGACCTGCTCCTGTGAGTTCTTATGGTTGGAACACAGGGCTAATGAGATCGAATTTGGAATTTGGGACCCACTAAGGAACCCAAGTGGTCGTGTTAGCTTGGCCTGTAAATTTTGTCCTTTATTCCAAGGGAATTCCCACATTTAACTGACCGTGGAATGCTTTCTCAAGCAGAATCTCGTGAGACTAGTGCTCTAAGGAACACACTTCGGGAAACATTGATAAGTTATTTCTTATTATTGGGTTTATAGATTATTGGCAGTTTTTAGCCATTGTAAATAGGTAAAATAGCACGTCAGAAAATTTTGATAGAAGTTCTTAAATTACCCTTCAGGAGTATTACACCTTAGTGTGTTTTTCCAAAACTCTATAATTGGAAATTGCTGTATTAAATATTTGTCAATTTGTTAGGTAAAAAATTATGTATTTTAAAATACATCTCGTTTATTTGATTATTAATGTAGTTAAACATTTAAAACTTTGTGAGTTGCTTCTTTTTGTACCTTCCCTTCTTTCTATTCTTGAATTTGCCTTTTCATCATTATATTGTAGAAGTTTTAAGTATAATTTCGTGTAAGTATAAGTACTTTGAAGGTAGATAACTGAGTAAGTCGTTAGAATAGTGATAAAAGACAGAGTCTGGAGGCACATTATTTTAGATAGCTTGGTTGAAGACTGGTCAGAAGAAGTAACATTTGTTTGAAACATCTTTTATTTGCTTTTGTACAAAACTTTGTACAGTTTCATTTCTATTCTTCCCATTGAGCTCTTCTCCAGGGGACTGTCTTGTATGAACAACATTAAAAACATCCCCTGGCTTCCCATTGAGCATAGCAAATGGGGAGCTCAGTAGGAGGTCAGAGGGAGGAAGGGGAGAAATTAGGTATTTATTTCCCTAAACTTCTTGTCTCTTCCCCCTAGTAGTCACCCCAGCCTGATGAAGGTCGTTGCTTCTGTCAAGGTATCTTTCTTTTCTTGAACCTTTCTTGATTCAAGTAACTCCTCTGTTTCATCAGCCCCCCCCCCCCAGCTCTAGGAATGTACAGCTTCATCCCTTGTAGTTTGCATAATCCCAGCTCACCTTTATAAATAGTCTTTGCAAATATACTATCTTTAAATTATCCTAATTTTAGTGTGCCATCTATTTCGTTTTGAGACCCTGTACTAGCAACCTATGCATATCCTTTCTTCTAAGCCAATTTACCCATCTTTTGCCGCTGAGAATGTTTGCTGCTAATGGGTTACAACTGCACACTTCAGAAAATTGCTTTTGGGCTCAGGGAGCCTTCTTACCCAGAAAAGACCCAGAAGTTCAGCTCTCCCACTCTGGGGGCAACCTTTAGCCCTTGACTGACTGATGTAAGGGGGCAGGATACAAAAGTCTAAACTCTAAGCCTTGGTGACTAGAAAAAAAAAACAATGAAAGGCGATGAATCATTTTACCAGATACTGGACAGTAATATGAAATTGTATTATTTAAAACCTTGAGGTACTTGCAGGTAGACGAATACACTAACACAGGATAGAGAAACTAAAATCAGACTAGGGTATATTTGGGAGTTTTACATATGAGAGAGGTGATAAAATCAGTAGAAAAATGTTGAACTATTTAACAACTAATTCTGAGGATACTGGCTATGATATAGTACAAGGTAAATTTAGACTTCCATATCACATCATTCACAAAAATATATTTCCAATAGGTTAAAAATCTAAATAGCAAAAGTGAAGCTATGAAACCTTTAATCAGGGGGCGCCTGGGTGGCTCAGTTGGTTAAGCGACTGCCTTCGGCTCAGGTCCCAGAGACCCGGGATCGAGCCCCACATTGGGCTCCCTTCTCGGCGGAAAGCCTGCTTCTCCCTCTCTCACTCCCCCTGCTTGTGTTCCCTCTCTGGCTGTGTTTCTCTCTGTCAAATAAATACAAATCTTTAAAAAAAAAAAAAAAGAAACCTTTAATCAAAAAATGGGAGACTTTCTTTATGCCATTAGTAGATAATTTTTAAAGGCAATTCATCCCCCCACCCCCTCCCTTCCAAAACCCTCAGTTTGTTTCTCAGTGTCCACAGTCTCTCATACTTCATCTCCCTCTCTGATTTATCCCAATTCACATCTCTTTTCTTCCTCTTAATGGCCTCCATGTTACTCCTTATGCTCCACAAGTAAGTGAAAACCATATGATAATTGACTCTCTGCTTGGCTTATTTCACTCAGCATGATTTCCTCCAGTCCTATCCATGTTGATACAAAAATTGGGAATTCATCCTTTCTGATGGAGGCGTAATATTCCATTGTATATATGGACCATATCTTCTTTATCCATTTGCCTGTTGAAGAGCATCTTGGCTCTTCCCACAGTTTGGCGATTGTGGCCATTGCTGCTATGAACGTTGGGATACATATGGCCCTGTACATCTGTATCTTTGGGGTAAATACTTGGTAGTGCAATTGCAGGGTCGTAGAGTAGCTCTATTTTTAATTTTTTCAGGACTCTCCACACTGTTTTCCAAAGTGGCTGTTCCAACTTGCATTCCCACCAACAGTATAAGAGGGTTCCCCTTTCTCCACATCCTCTCCAGCACTTGTTGTTTCCTGTCCTGTTAATTTTGGCCATTCTGACTGGTGTAAGGTGGTATCTTAGAGTGGTTTTGATTTGAATTTCCCTGATAGCTAGTGACGCTGAACATTTTTTCATGTGTCTGTTAGCCTTTTGTATATCTTCTATTGAGAAATGTCTTTTCATGTCTTCTGTCCACGTGATCATCTTTTTTTGGGTGTTGAGTTTGAAGAGTTCTTTATAGATCTTGTTTGTAGTGTCATTTGTGAATATCTTCTCCCATTCTGTGGGTTGTCTCTTTGTTTTGCTGACCATTTCCTTTGGTGTGCAGGAGCTTTTTATTTTGATGAAGTCCCAAAAGTTCATTTTCACTTTTGTTTCCTTTGCCTTTGGATACACGTCTTAAGAGAAGTTGCTGTGGCTGATGTCGAAGAGGTTACTGCCTGTGTTCTCTATGATTCTGATAGATTCCTGCCTCGCACTGAAGTCTGGGTGTGGTGCATAAACAAAGAATCTTGGAACACTGAAAAAATATAACAAATTATTTTTAAAAATTTTAAATGCAAAAAGCCAAAAATATATTGATGGATTTTCCTACATTAAAACATAAAACTTCTGTATGATAAAAGGTGACAAAAATGAAAATACAAGTTCTATTACCAGTGAAATATCTATGTCCAGAATATGTAAAATGAAATTGAAAACCTCAAAAAGAAACTTGTCAAAAGATATAATAATAAATTCACAGAGAAAAATAGCTGTCCAGTAAATATATGCAAAGATGTCCAACTTCTTTAGTAATTAGGAAATGTGAATTAAAACAAAGATACAGCATTTTATATTTTAAAATTTATTAATTTTGATAATATTAACTTTTAGTGTTAACATGGAGAAATAATGCTCATGCACAGCTGGAGGGAGGGAAAATCTAATCACTTTGGAAAGCAGTTTGGAAATAGCAAGTAAAATCAACAGTGCATGTACTCTGTAACTCAATGGTTCTACTTCTGGGGCTTGCTTATCAGGGAGAAACTCATGGTCAAAGAAGCATGTACAAAAATGTTCATTTCTGAATTATTTGTTTATTTTATAAGGCTAAGAAAACCTAACTTTCTAACAGTAGGGCAATGGAAGAATACATGGTAGTGTGGCATAGTGGGTAGCATCACAATGAAAATGAATGAACTAGATTTGAATGTATCAATGTGCAAAAGTCTTAAAAACATAATCTTGTAGGTAAAAAAAAAAAGTTTGAGTATAGATAATAGTACCAAACATTTAGGACATTTATTCAAAGGAAGAATACAATGTGTATGAGTTTGTTAACATTTATTTTAGGCAGGGGTTATTTCTGGATAGATAGGGATGGGAAATGGGATTATACTTGGATTTGTAGTTTTGGGGGGTTTTTTTGACAATAAAGGTAATCTAAAGAGAATAGTTAAAAGCAAAATATTAATAGAGATTTAATTTCAGCAGCGAGTATATCAATCTCTGGTGCATTTCCCATAATTTTTTATTTGGCATAAATGTAATAAGGCATTTATAATGTGCAAAAAAGCATGTTAAAGTATATAGAAAAATTAAAAATGAACAATGAAAATCCTAATTGTTTAAATACTACCTAAATGATTTGTGTTAACATGGCTCTAAAACACCTGTTAAAAATTTTGTTAATAAGGATGTGTTTTGATGTAAAGGATTAATAAATACAGGTTGGATCTTTAAAAAAAAGTCAGAGCATTTTGCCTCATGTAGGATAACCATATGGTGCTTTCATACTACAGAATTCCCCACAGGAGAAGTTGTTTTCAATCCCACAAACCAAAATGTTAAAACAAAAACATTATTTCAAAAGAGAACACTGGAAACAATATTTTGTAAGTAACGTTTTTGCTTTAATTTTTTGGTTTCTGGGATTTAAAAAGCTTCTCCATTAAACTATACATAAAAAATAATTTTAAAATGTAACATCTAGCATTCTAGCTGGTAATTTACGCTCAGTTAACTATTACAAATATAGTATTTATTGTTAAAAGTTAATAGACGATAAATAATAATAAAAACAATAAATTGAAATAACATACATTAAAGTATTTAAAATGTATTATTTAGCATTGTTAGCTATATGGGGAGGTTTGGGGGGCTTTTTATTTATTTATTTATTTTCCCCCATAACCCAGCCACCCTAACCCTTACCCCCCCACACCCTCAGTAACCTTCAGTTTGTTTCCTCTGATTAAGTCTCCTGTGGTTTGTCTCCCTCCCCGGTCCCATCTTGTTTCATTTTTTCCCTCCCTACCCACCATGACCCCCGTGCTCTGCCTCTCAGATTCCTCATATCAGAGAGATCATATATGATAATTGTCTTTCTCTGATTGCGGGAAAGGGGTCTTTTCATTGCTAGAAACAGAAGTTGGAGGTGATACACATGCAAATACTTGAATGTAGTTAAGAAGCAATCTATGCAAAAATTAGTTCCAGGGAAAAAACAAAAGTTCTGAGGCAGGGATAAGTTTATAGAGTATTCAAGAATTGTCAGTACAAGGATGCCTGGATGGCTCTGTCCATTAAGCATCTGACTCTTGATCTCAGCTCAGGTCTTGATCTCAAGGTGGTGAGTTCAAGCCCCGCGTTGGGCTCCATGCCCTGTGGAGACTACTTAAAACACACACACACACACACACACACACACACACACACACACACACACACACCTGTAAATATAGCAAGTGTAACTAGCGTGAAGTAGCAAGGGGGGAGAATAGTAGAAGACAATGTTAGAGAGGAGGTAGGCCCAAAATAGATCCTTTGGAGTTTTGTAGGGCATAGTAAAAGGATTTGGGGATTATTGAGATTTTGGTAGGAAACCATAAAATAGTTTGATTAGAGGAATGATGGGACATGATTATGTTTTTCAAAGTTACGTTTGTTCTATGGAATATAGCTAGTAAGGGGATCAGCTGGATTTTGAAGTAATCCGGGTGGAAGATGATGATGACTATATGGATTATCATTTCTGTCCCTAAAAACAAATAAAAGCACTGAATACTAGCACGTGGATATTATTAGCATGTCTTTTATTACCAACATCATTCATGCCCTTATTTCTTCCACTCCTATGAGGCAGGCCACTTGGAAGAAGAATTCATGTAATGGGATTTTTTTAATGCCATAATTTTACTTCTGCCAACTCTGCTTCCATTAATTATTTTCAACATGGTATGTTTTAGTAAATTCCACTGTTAGTCTTCTTGGTTAAGGTAATTTCTCATCTAGTTCCACAAATTACCTGGAATATTTTATTGAATTAAATAGAGTATCTGGGTGGAAAGGCTGTTTATGGGCAGGGAATCATTTATTGCACATAAGTACCATTATTCATCATTATGCTCATTATAGTACAAAGGCTTTATCTGCTTTTGACATCTTGCCCTTTAAAGCAACCCAATTTTGGCTGCATGTGGAGGTTTAAGACGAAGTACAGCCCATTTTTCTAATGATGGTGCTATAGAAGCTAATGGCAGCATAAACCACTCTAAACAACTAAGAACAACTTGAGTAGTACTTTTAAATACTTTTAGAGGAAAATCTGAAAACCTATCAAGAAGGAAAAATGGAAGTTTACTTTATAATCAAAGAGCTTTTAATTCTTATTATTACCATCATGGATAGGGAATAAAGGAAACATGCCTTAATATGAATAGAATTTAGGCACATGTGTGTCATGGATAATCCTCTTTACAGAGACCTTGGTTAGTAGAAAGCATGCATTATGAGGAGTTAGAAGTTGAGTTCAAGAATGAGTCAAGTTCTGATTTGGCCATTTGTTGAGTCACCTTCAGTAAGTCGGTTTGTTTCTTGGACTGTTTGCTCTAATATTCCATAGTTCTGTAATCTCTCTTTGTATAAGGAAGGGGTGATTAAACCCATTTGACAGATGTGTCATTTGTGTATAACTGCTTGACAGTTGTGATATTTGCCTTTGCAAGTATGATCCCCAGAGCCATTGACCTCAAAATTTTCTGTCTGCTGCTCATGATGTGTCTATCTTAGGCTTAACAGTAATTTTTCATGAAGAAGGTAGTGCTGATAATGAAGTTGGAAGTGCATAAATTTGGATGTTGTATTTTAAATCTTTTTTTATTACCAACCCTTCTAAGAATGTCTTAAGAAATAGCCATACTAGGGGCATAACTACCCCTGATTCCCACTGTCTTTTTTTGTTTTGGTGATGTATTAGTGGTATATTTTATTAGTGATCTATTTCCTATGGAATATTGTCTCCCTAAAGAAAGTACAAGGTAAAGATGAACTATTAGGTATTTAACTTCAGTACTGCTTTAAATGTTCTATTTGTGCTTTAGAATTTTCTTTGCTTTAAGTTTCTGAGATCACTTATCTGGGATTAATAAGAGGCAAGAGTAAGAAAATGTGATTATAGAAAGGCATGGGTAAAGGAGAAGATAATAGTAAGTTTCAGAGTTCAGGTCAGGGTGGTGGGAAGAAAAATAACAGTGGAAGTATGAAGGTGGGAGAGAGGGGAGGATTTGTTCTGTTTACCCAAAATTTGTGTTTATAAGACAGGCCTTTTATCAAGTCATTTATTTATTAATTCATTGAATAGTTGTTAAATGATGTTATGCTAGGTGCCAGGGAATCAAATACAAATAGAATATCATCAAATAGTGAGAAGAGATCATAGGTTTACAGAAGAGATGCACAACAGAATTCTTTGGGAGTCTGGAGAAACAAGAAAAGTGCTTTGTTATTCTTGAGCAGGTCAGGGAGGTCTCTAAAAATGAGGTCTTGAAGGATGGGTGGAAGTTTTTCATTCTGTAGCAAATATTTAATTAATACCTACGTCGAGGTAGAATTTCTTCTTGCTGCTGGGGCTTTGGGATTAACACAAAGTCCTTGCTCTTGAGGAGCTTTCATTCTGGAAGGAAAAGACAGAAAATTAGCATACGGTGTTTCTTTTTTCCTCATAAGTATTACAGAGAAAAATAAAGCAGAATGACAAGAGTTGAAAATAATGGATGGTTCTATTTTATATAGGGTATATGCCGGAATGGCTTCATTTAGAAGATGACTTTTGATCAGAACCATAATGGAAGAGGTTGCAAGCCATGTGAATATCTGGGATGAGCATCACAGTCAGAGGAGACAATAAGCATGAAAACCCAGAAGTGGGAGCATGCTCAACATGTTTTAAGTACATCAAGGAGGCCAATGTGGCTGCAATGAAACAAACATGAGGGAGAGCAGTAGAATGTAAGATCATAGAAATACTGAGGGGGTCATATTATGGAGGGTCATGTAAGCTTACAATTGAACTTCAGATTTTACTCCAAACAAGGTGAGATATCACCGGAAAGTTTTAAGGTGAGCAATATGATGATTACACTGCTGGGTAAAGAACAGATTCTATGTGAATTGGAGAGGGGGCAAGTAATGGTGGAAACAGGGAGACTTGTTAGAGGGTTATCATGATAAACCAACTGAAGAGTGATGATGGCTCAGATCTGAGTGGTAACAGCAAGCCTAACAAGGAATAGTTGGATTTTAAAATTAGAGCCCAGCGGATTTGCTCTTGAATTGGCTATAAGAGTAAGAGAGGAGTTGAGGATGACTCTAAAGTTTCTGACATGGAGTAACTGTAGGGTTAACAACTAATCTTAGATGACATAGAGCAACTGATATGGTGAAAGCTCCAGAAAAGAGCAGGTGTAATGGGGGATGTATGGGAATTAATATTAGGTCTTAATAAAGTGTTTATTTATTAGACATCCAAATGGAGATGTTGGCCATGAGAGTTTGGAGTTCGAGGGAGGAATTGGATCTAAGGAAATGAATTTGAGAGTTGCCTGTGCAGAAATGGCATTAAAGTCCTGGGACTAGATGAGATCTCCTAGGGAGTAAGTGAAGATAGAGGAGAAGTTTTAGTATGAACCCTGGATTATTCTGACATCTAGTGACCCAGATGATGAAGACACAGTAAAAGGCCAAGAAGGAGCAGCCATTGGTTTAGAAATATGAAGAGTGAATGATGTCCAAAAAGCCAAGTGAAAAAGATATTTCAAGAAGAGGGCAGTTTGCACTATCAAATGCTGCAGATTCGTCTGGTAGCATGAGTATTTAGGATTGTCCATTAGATTGTTGACTTTTACTAGAATAGTTTTAGTGAAGTTATGGGGACAAAAGCCGATCTGGAATAGGTTCATAATGCTTCTGTGTAAACATATGGGGGTATGTAACCCTTTGAATTAGTGTTTTTGTATTCTTTGAGAAAATTCCCAGTAGTGAGATTGCTAGATCATAGGGTAGATCTCTTTTTAACTTTTGAGGAACCTCCCTATTGTTTTCCACACTGGCTGTACTACTTTGCATTCCTACCAGTAGTGCAGAAGAGTTCCTTTTTCTCCACATCCTCACCAACTGTTTCTTGTGTTGTTGATTTTAGCCATTCTCACCAGTGTAAGGTGGTATCTCACTATGGTTTTGATTTGTATTTCCTTGATGGCTAATGATGATGAACATTTTTTCATGTGTCTTTTAGCCATTTGTATGCCTTCTATGGAGAAATGTCTGTTCATGTCTTCTGCCCATTTTTAAAAAGATTTTATTTATTTATTTGACAGAGAGAGAGAGATCACAAGTAGCCAGAGAGGCAGGCAGAGAGAGGAGGAAACAGGCTCCCTGCTGAGCAGAGAGCCTGATGCGGGCCTCAGTCCCAGGACCCTGAGAACATGACCTGAGCTGGAGGCAGAGGCTTTAACCCACTGAGCCACTTAGGCACCCTCTTCTGCCCATTTTTTAATTGGATTATTTGTTTTGAGGATATTGAATTTTGTTTTGGATACTCACCCATTGTCAGATATGTTATTTGCAAATATCTTCCCCCATTCTGTAGGTTATTTTTTTACTTTTTTTGATTGTTTCCTTTGTGCAGAAGCTTGTTATGTTGATGAAGTCCCAATCGTTTATTTTTGCATTCATATTCCTTGTTTCAGAGAGCTATCTAGAAAAAAGTTGCTATGGCTAATGTCAGAGAAGTTACTGCCTTTGATCTCTTCTAGGATTTTTATGGTTTCAGGTCTCACATTTAGGTCTTTAATCCATTTTGAAGTTATTTTTGTGCATGGTGTAAGAAAGTGGTCTAGTTTCATTCTTTTGCATGTAGCTGTCCAGTTTTCCCAGAACCATTTGTTGAAGAGACTATCTTTTTTCCATTGGAGATTCTTTCCTACTTTGTTGAAGATTGATTGACCATATAATTGTGGGTTCATTTCTGGGTTTTCTCTTGTGTTCTATTGATCTAATGTGTCTGTTTTTGTGCCAGTACTAAACTGTTTTGATTACTACAGCTTTGTAATATAATTTGAACTCTAAAATTGCGGTGATTCCAGCTTTGCTTTTCTTTTTGAAGATTTTTTCTTTTGTGTCCCATACAAAATTTAGGATTGTTTGTTCCAGCTCTGTGAAAAATGCTATTTTGATAGGGATTACATTAAATATGTGAATTGCTTTGGGTAGTGTAGATTTTTTTTTTTTTTAGTGTAGATATTTTAACAATGTTTGTTCTTTCAGTCCATGAACATGGAATGCCTTTCAATTTCTTTGTGTCACTTTCAGCTTTTTTCATCAGTGTTTTATAGTTCTCAGAGTACAGGTATTTCAGTCTCTTTGGTTAGGTTTACTCCTAGGTATTTTATTATTTTTGGTGCAGTTATAAGTGGGATTATTTTCTTAATTTCTTTCTCTGCTGTTTCATTACTGGTGTGTAAAAGTGCAACAGATTTCTGTAGATTGATTTTGTATGATACAACTTTACTGAATTCATTTATCAGTTCTAGCACTTTTTTGTTACAGCCTTTTGATTTTCTATAATTCTATAACAGTGTCATGTCATCTGCAAGTGATGCTTTGCTTCACGATGCTTTTAGTGAAAGCTTTGTTTCTTCCTTACTGATTTGGATTCCTTTTATTTCTTTTTGTTGTCTGTTTGCTGTGGCTAGGACTTCCAGTACTATGTTGAATAAAAGTGGATGAGCATGGCCATCCCTGTCTTCTTCCTGATCTTAGGGGAAAGGCTCTAAGGTTTCCCACATTAGGATGATGTTAGCTGTGGGTTTTTCATATATGGCATTTATTATGTAGAGGTATGTTCTCTTTAAACCTGCTTTGTTGAGGGTTTTTCTCATGAATGGATGTTATACTTTGTCAAGTGCTTTTTCTCTGGTCGAAATGATCACATGGTTCTTATCTTTTATCGATGCAATGTATGATGTTAATTAATTTGTGAACCACCCTTGCAACTAGGGATAAATCCCACTTGATTGTGCTGAGTGTTCTTTTAACAAATTGTTGGATTCAGTTTGCTAGTATTTTGTTGAGGATTTTCTATATTCATCAGAGATATTGGCCTGTAGTTCTCTTATTTTGTGGTGTCTTTATCTGGTTTTGGTCTCAGGGTGATGCTGGCCTCATAGAATGAATTTGGAAGATTTCCTTCTTCTTCTATTTTTTGGAATAGTTTGAGAAGAACAGGCATTAACTCTTCTTTAAATTTGATAGAATTTGGGGCACCTGGGTGGCTCGTTATGTGTCTGCCTTCAGGTCAGGTCATAATCCCAGAGTCCTGGGATGGAGCCCTGCACTGGGCTCCTGCTCAGCAAGAGGCCTCCTTCTCCCTCTCCCACTCTTTCTGCTTGTGTTCCCTCTCTAGTTGTGTTTCTCTCTGTCAAATAAATAAATAAATAAAATCTTTAAAAAAATAAAAATAAAACTGGTAAAATTTGCTTGTGAATGCCATCTGGTCTTCAACTTTTGTCTATTGGAAGTTTTTTGATTATGGATTCAATTTCTTTGTTGGTAATCAGTGTTCAAATTTTCTATTTCTTTGTGTTTCAGTTTTGGGAGGTTATAGGTTTCCAGGAATTTATCCATTTTTCCTAGGTTGTCCAATTTGTTAATATATAATTTTTCATATGTTCTCTTATATTTCTGGTTGTTGGTTGTTATTTCTCCCCTGTCATTTGTGATTTTATTTTTTTTTAATTTTTTTAAAGATTTTATTTATTTGACAGAGAGAAACACAGCCAGAGAGGGAACACAAGCAGGGGGAGTGAGAGAGGGAGAAGCAGGCTTCCTGCCGAGCAGAGAGCCCAATGTGGGACTCGATCCCGGGTCTCCGGGATCATGACCTGAGCCGAAGGCAGAGGCTTAACCAATTGAACCACCCAGGTGCCCTGTGATTTTATTTATTTGAGTTATTTCTCTTTGTTTCTTGATAAGTCTGACCAGAGGTTTTTCAGTTTTAATGATTTTTTTCAAAGAACCATTTCCCTATTTCACTGACCTTTTCTATCATTTTTTAAGTTACTATATCATTTCTTTCTGTTCTGTTCTAATCTTTTTTGAATTTAATTTTATTTTTTCAGTGTTCCAAGATTCATTGTTTATGCCCCACACCCAGTGCTCCATGCAATACGTGCCCTTAGTACCCACTGCGGGCTCTCCCATCCCCCCACCCCCGCCCCCCAAGACCCTCAGTTTGTTTCAGAGTCCAAAGTCTCTCATGTTTTGTTTCTCTCCTCCAATTACCCTACTTCCCATTTCCTTTCCTAATCCTACTGTCCTTTATATTACCCCTTATGCAACACATGTAAATGAAACCATGTGATACTTGACTTTCTCTATTTGGCTTATTTCACTCAGCATAATCTCTTCCAATTCAGTTCATGTAGCTACAAAAGTTGGAGTATTCATCCTTTCTGATGGAGGTGTAGTATTCCATTGTATATATGTACCACATCTTCTTTATCCATTCATCTGTTGAAGGGCACCTTGGCTCTTTCCATAGTTTGGCAATTGTGGTCTTGCTGCTATGAATGTTGGGGTACATATGGCCCTTCTTTTCACTATATCTGTATCTTTGGGGTAAATACCCAGTAGTGCAATTGCAGGGTCATGGGGTAGGGTAACTCTATTTTTAATTTTTTAAGGAATCTTCACACTGTTTTCCAAAGCGTCTGCACCAACTTGCATTTCCACCAACAGTGTAAGAGGGTTCCCCTTTCTCTGCAGTCTCTCCAACACTTGTTGTTTTTTGTCTTATTAATTTTGGCCATTCTGACTGGTGTAAGGTAGTATCTCAGTGTGGTTTTGATTTGAATTTCCCTGATTGCTAGTGATGATGAACATTTTTTTGTGTATCTGTTAGTCATTTGTATATCTTCTATGGAGAAGTGCCTCTTCATGTTTCCTGCCCATTTTTTGGTGTGTTCATCTTCTTTTTGGATGTTGAGTTTGAGTAGTTCCTTATAGATCTTGGATATCAGCCCTTTGTCCCTAGTGTCATTTGCAAATATCCTCTCCCATTCCGTGGGTTGCCTCTTTGTTTTGTTGACTGTTTCCTTTGCTGTGCAGAAGCTTTTTATTTTGATGAAGTCCCCAAAGTTCATTTTCACTTTTGTCTCCCTTGCCTTTGGAGACGTGTCTTGAAAGAAGTTGCTGTGGCCGATGTCAAAGAAGTTACTGTTTATGTTCTCTTCTGGGATTTTGATGGATTCCTGCTTCACGTTGAGGTCTTTCATCTATTTTGAGTTTTTCTTTGTGTGTGGTATAAGAGAATGGTCTAGCTTCATTCTTCTGTATGTAGCTGTCCAATTTTCCCAGCACCATTTATTGAAGAGACTGTCTTTTTTCCACTGGATATATTTTCCTTCTTTGTTGAAGATGATTTGACCATAGATTTGTGGGTCCATAACTGGACCCTCTACTCTGTTCCATTGGTCTATTTCTCTGTTTTTGTGCCAGTACCATGC
Source organism: Spilogale gracilis (assembly GCA_004023965.1). NCBI lineage: Eukaryota > Metazoa > Chordata > Mammalia > Carnivora > Mephitidae > Spilogale > Spilogale gracilis. The sequence continues at coordinate 65,345 of PITA01006232.1, forward strand.
TGTCTTGGTAATCACAGCTTTGTAATAAAGTCTGAAGTCAGGTAACTTGATGCCCCCAGCTTTGTTTTTCTCATCAGCAATTCCTTAGAGATTCGGGGTCTCTTTTGGTTCCATATAAATTTTAGGACTTTTGTTCCAATGCTTTGAAAAATGTTGGTGGAATTTTGATCGGGATGGCATTGAAAGTATAGATTGCTCTGGGCAGTATAGACATTTTAACAATGTTTATTCTTCCAATCCATGAGCATGGAATGCTCCTTCATCTTTTTGTGTCTTCTTCAATTTCTTTCATGAGTGTTCTGTAGTTCCTCGAGTACAGATCCTTAACTTATTTGGTTAGGTTTATTCCTAAGTATCTTATGGTTTTTGGTGCTATAGTAAGCGGAATCGATTCTCTGATTTCCCTTTCTATATTTTCATTGTATATAAGAACGCAACTGATTTCTGTGCATTGATTTTGTATCCTGCCACATTACCGAATTGTTGTATGAGTTCTAGTAGTTTGGGGGTAGAGTCTTTTGGGTTTTCCACATAGAGTATCATGTCATCTGCAAAGAGAGAGAGTTTGAATTCTTTGCCAAGCTGAATACCTTTTATTTCTTCCTGTTGTCTGATTGCTGTTGCTAGGACTTCTAACACTATGTTGAACAGTAGTGGTGAGAGTGGGCATCCTTGTCTTGTTCCTCATCTCAGAGGGAAGGCTGTCAGTTTTTCCCCATTGAGAATGATATTCACTATGGGTTTTTCATGGATAGATTTTATGAGTTTGAGGAATGTTCCCTCTATCCCTATACTTTGAAGAGTTTTGATCAGGAACGGGTGTTGTATTTTGTCAAATGCCTTTTCTGCATCAATTGAGAGTACCATGTGGTTCTTCTCTCTTCTCTTATTGATTTGTTCTATCACATTGATTGATTTTCAAGTATTGAACCACCCTTGCATCCCTGGGATAAATCCCACCTGGTCATGGTGGATAATCTTTTTAATGTGTTGTTGGATCCTGTTAGCAAGGATCTTGTTGAGAATCTTGGCATCCATATTCATCAGAGATATTGGTCTGAAGTTCTCCTTTTTGATAGGATCTTTGTCTGGTTTGGGGATTAGAGTGATGCTGGCTTCGTAGAAAGAATCTGGAAGTTTTCCTTCCATTTCTACTTTTTGAAAGATCTTCAGGAGAATAGGTGTTATTTCTTCTTTGAATGTTCGATAGAATTCCCCAGGGAATCCATCTGGTCCTGGGCTCTTGTTTTTTGGGAGGTTTTTGATCACTGCTTCAAACTCGTTACTAGATATAGGTCTATTCAGATTGTCAATTTCTTCCTGTTTCAGTCTTGGAAGTTTATAGGTTTCCAGGAATGTATCCATATCTTCTAGGTTGTTAACCTTATTGGCATATAATTGTTGATAGTAATTCCTGATGATTGTTTCTATTTCCTTGGTGTTGGTCGTGATCTCTCCCCTTTCATTCATAATTTTATTAATTTGGGTCTTCTCTCTTTTCTTTTGAATGAGTTTGGCCAATGGTTTATTGATCTTATTAATTCTTTCAAAGAACCAGCTTCTAGTTTCATTAATGCATTCTACTGTATCTCTAGTTTCTAGTTCATTGATTTCTGCTCTAATCTTATTTATTTCCCGTCTTGTGTGGGGGGTTGGTTTAATTTGTTTTTGATTTTCCAGTTCTTTAAGGTGTAAAGAGAGTTGGTGTATTCAGGATTATTCAGTATTTTTGAGTGAGGCTTGGATGGCTATGTATTTCCCCCTTAGGACAGCCTTTGCTATATCCCATAGGTTTTGGATTGACATACCTTCATTCTCATTGGTTTCCATGAAGTGTTTCAGTTCTTCTTTGATTTCCTGGTTGATCCACAGATCCTTGAGCAGGATAGTCTTTAGCTTCCAAGTGTTTGATTTTCTTCTGAAGTTTTTGTTGTGGTTGAGTTCCAGTTTCATGGCATTGTGGTCAGAGAATATGCAGGGAATAATCTCAATCTTCTGGTATCGGTTGAGCCCTGATTTGTGACCTGGTATGTGGTCTGTTCTGGAGAAAGTTCATGTGTGCTTGAGAAGAATGAGTATTCTGCTGTTTTAGGGTGGAATGTTCTGAATATATCTATGAGATCCATCTGGTCCAATATGTCATTTGATGCTCTTGTTTCTTTGTTGATTTTCTGTTTAGATGATGTGTCCATTGTTGAGAGTGGTGTGTTAAGATCTCCTACAATTAATGTATTCATATCAATATGACTCTTTATTTTGCTTAACAATTAGCTTATGTAGTTGGCTGCTCCCATGTTGGGGGCATAAATATTTACAATTGTTAGATCTTCTTGGTGTATAGACCCTTTGAGAATGATGTAGTATCCTTCCATGTCTCTGACTACAGTCTTTAGATTAAAATCCAATTTGTCCGATATGAGAATCGCTACCCTGGCTTTCTTTTGAAGTCCATTGGCATGAAAGTTGATCCTCCATACCCTCACTTTTAATCTGGAAGTGTCTTTAGATTCAAAATGTGTCTCTTGTAAACAGCATATGGATTGGTCCTGTCGTTTTATCCAGTCTGCAACCCTGTGTCTTTTTATTGGAACATTTAGGCCATTCACATTGAGAGTGATTATTGATAGATACATATTTATTGACATCATGTTGCCTGCGAAGTTCATGTTTCTATAGATTACCTCTGTAAATTTCTGTTCTGTGTCAGTCTTGGGTTTGTTTCTCTTTTATAGAACCCCTCTTAGTATTTCTTGTAGTGCTGGCTTGGTGGTTGCATAATCTTTTAGACCTTAGCGGTCCTGGAAGGTCTTTATCTCCCCTTCCATTCTGAAAGTCAACCTTGCTGGTTACGTTATTACTTGGTTGTATATTTTCATCATGCAATTTCCTGACTATGTCTTGCCAGCCCTTTCTGGCTTGCCAGGTTTCTGTGGATAGGTCTGACATTATTCTGATGGTCCTCCCTCTATGCGTAAGGGATTGCTTCCCTCTAGCTGCTCTTAAGACATATTCTTTGGTTTTTTTGATTCATGAATTTCACAATTATGTGCCTGGAGGTTTTTCTGGCCTCATTGATCTTGGGGGTGTCCTCTCTGCCTCTAGGACACAAATATTTGTTTCATTACCCAGATTTGGGAAATTTTCATCCATGATTTGTTCAACTATACCTTCTAGGCTTCTCTTTCTCTCAACTCCTTCGGGGATTCCAATAATTCTGATATCGGAGCGTTTCATGGCATCATTTATTTCCCTAATTCTATTTTCATGGGATTTTAGCTCTTTGTTCCAAGACTTCTCTTTCTCCTCCTTCTTGATCCATCTGTCTTCTAAATCACTAATACGATCTTCAGCTTCACTTACTCTAGCTGTTAGCGTATTTAAATTAGATTGCCTCTCATTAATAGCCTGTCTAACCTTGGCTTTCATTTATGTCATTAGAGCTTCTGTCTTGAGACTAATGTTCTTTTCCAAGTTAGCCATTGCTTGGATGATTGTTGCCCTGAATTCCATTTCTATCTTATTGTTTATGTTTATTTCCAGTAATTCTGTCACAGGGGTTGCAATCTCTGAGTTTTTCTTCTGTTGGTTGTTCCTTCTCTGAGTCATTTTGGTGAGGAGTGGTTGAAGGGATGTATAGCTGAAAATATCAACCACTATCCAGATGAATTGTTCACTGGAAGGTTTCAGAGCAATCAGAAGTCACCACTGAAAAGGAAAAAGAAAGAAAAAAGAGAAGAAAAAGGAAGCAAGAAAAAATAAAACCTGGCCAGAATGGGCCCCAATGATAGGATTTATATGGTGCAAAAACCCCAGAGTAGAGAAAAAGACCATCAAGAGTAAAAGAAAGTTGAAGAGATCAAAAAGCTAAGCCCATCCCAGATGACCCCCAAGACCAGTATTTATATATTACAATGGCAAAAACAATTACATAGAAACACTGACAGAATAGGGTGGGAAGGTGAGTGCAAACCCTCCTTGTGGGCAATGAAAATATTTCAGCTCCTCCCAGGTGTGTCTTGTTGTTGTTAGTGGAGTCCACTATCTAAAGATATAGGGAGATCAAAACTGGTTTGTATATAGGAGTAGTATTGAATAGGAATGAAGGATTAATTTGAAGCTTATAAGTAAATGTATATTTAAAAGAAAAAAGAATAAAGGAAAGAAGAGAGAAAAAAGGAAAAAGAAACAGAAAAAAACAAACAAAAGGAACAATAACAACTACAGCAACAAAACACTGGTATGTGTTTGAAAAAAGTTCAAGGTAAAAAGTTATTATGGAGTGTTGTATTAAGTATCGTGTTGTAATAAGTGGGTTAAAAAATAAAAAAGCAAAAACCTTGAGAATGAATTTCAAAATAAAGTGAAAACTTTAAAAATAAAAATAGAAAAAAGTTAAAAAGAAAAAATGAAAAGCTGTATCTATAACATGTACAGCTTTTGGGGTAGTACCAGGAGCTTTCCCCCGATGTTAGTTTTTTTTTTTTTTTTTTTTACAGTTTTGGTGCAGTCCTTTTGTTCTTCTGTCTTGCTTTCTGGGGGAGGGGCTTGCCACACTGTTTTCTGGTCCCTTCTACCTGGGCTGTGTCTCTCCGCCCCCTTCCTAGGGCTGGGATCCATGGCAACCAGGTTTTTAGGCTTTTATACTCTGGAGAATTTGCTCTTTTGCGGCTTTTTGCAGCTTTTCAGGAAGTCAGGCCAGACTAAGATGTCTGTGCCCACACCTCCTTCCCAGAGAGAGGCCTCAGCAGCCTTCTGAATGTTGCTGGATCACAGCCTCTCCCTGTATCTTCCCCTTTGGCCACTTGTCACAACCGGGCACACCCGCAGCCGCTGGTCAGATTGTCAACTGAAGTCCCCACTTGTCGTTTCGCTCCCGCGCCAGGGAAACCGGGACTGATTTTGGGTCACGCAACCTTGTCTCTGCCCAGGGAGCCTCTCCCTGTATCTTCCCCCTTTGGCCACTTGCCACAACCGGTGCCCTTGCAGGTGCTGGTCATATTGGTGACCGAAGTCCCCACTTGTCGGTTTGCTCCTGCGCCAGGGAAACCAGGACTGATTTCGGGTCATGCGACCTTGTCTCTGCCCAGGGAGTCTATTTTGCACCCCCACGCAGGAGGGACTGAGATCCTGTGGCCTCTGTTCTAATTTTTATAATTTTCCTCCTTTTGCTAGTTTAAGGTTTTATTTGCTGTTCTTTTTCTTGCTCCTCTAGGTGTAAGGTTAAGTTGTTTGAGTTTATTCTTGCTTCTTGAGGTAGGCCTGTATTGCTATAAACTTCTCTCTTGGAACTGCTTTTGCTATATCCCAGAGGTTTTGTACTGTTATGTTATCATTTGCATTTGTTTCAGTGTACTTTTTTATTTCTTCTTTTATTTCCTTGTTGACCCATTCATTGTTTAGTAGCATGTTATTTAACCTCTTTGTATTTGTGATCTTTCCAGATTTTTTCTTATGGTTGACTTCTAGGTTCATAGCACTGTGGTCAGAAAGATGCATGGTATGACTTTGATGTTGAACTTGCTGAGGCTTTTTTTATGGCCTAATATTGGGATCTGTTCTGGATAATGTTCCATGTATACTTGAAAATAATGTGTATTCTTCTCTTTTAGGGTAGAATGTTCTGAATATATCTGTTAGGTCAGTCTGGTCCAAAGTGTCATTCAAAGCCATTGTTTCCTTATTGATTTTCATTTTAGATGATCTGTCCATTGAGGCAAATGGGGTGTTAAAATCTCCTATTATTGTATTGTTGTTGACTAGTTCATTTATGCTTGTTAGTAGTAGCTTTATGTATCTTCCAGGTTGGGTGCGTAAATATAGATATTTATAATTGTTATATCTTCTTGTTGGATTGCCCCTTTATTATTATATAGTGTCCTCCTTTGTCTCTTGTTACAACCATTGTTTTAAAGTCTAGTTTGTCTAGCATAAGTATTGCTACTCCAGATATTTTTTTGACATCCACATGCATCATAGATGTATCTCTATCCCCTCACTTTCAATCTGCAGGTGTCTTTAGGTCTGAAATGAATCTCTTTTAGTCATTATATAGATAGGTATTGTTTTTTTTATCCATTTTGTCACCCTGTGTCTTTTGATTGGAGCATCTAGTCCATTTACATTCACAGTAATTATTGATAGATATGTATTTATTGCCATTTTATTACTCATTTTGTGGTTGTTTCTGAAGATTTTCTCAGATCCTCTATTATCTTTCTCTTTTTCATGGTTTGCTGATTTTCTTTAGTGATATATTTGGATTTCTTTCTTGTCATTCTTTGCATATGTAGTAGTGGTTTTTGATTTGTGATTACCATTAGGTTTGTATATAACAGAATATAGCAGTCTATATTAAGTTGATGGTCATGTAAGTTTGAACCTGTTCTTTACTCTTCTCCTTCCCACATTTTATGTATATGGTGTCATATTTTACATCCTTTTATTTGTGAGTTCCTTGGCTGGTTTTTTTACAGAAATATTCATTTCTACTGCTTTTGTGTTTCCTACCTTCATACTTTTGGACTTTCCTTTCCATTGCAAGGTGTCTTTAATATTTCTTGCAGGGCTGATTTAGCAGTCATGAATTCCTTTAGTTTTTGTCTTGGAAACTCTTTATCTCTCCTTCTATTCTGAATGATAATCTTGCTGGATAGAGTATTCTTGGCTACAGATTTTTTTGTTATTGTTGTCCAGTGCTTTGAATGTATCATGCCACTTTCTTCTGGCTTGGAAAGTTTCTACTGAAAAATCCCCTGATAACTATATGGGGTTTTCCCTATATATAACTGTCTTCTTTTGTCTTGCTACTTTAAAATTTTTTTCTTTTTCACTATATTTTACCATTTTAATTGCAATATTGTTGGTGTGGATCTCTGCTTTTGTTGATTTTGTTAGACGTTCTCTATGCCTCCTGGATCTGGATATCTTTAACCTTCCCCATATTAAAGAAGTATTCTGCTCTTATTTCTTCAATAAATTTTCTTCCCTCTTTTCTCTCTCTTCTTCTTTTGGGGATCCTATAATATGAATTATTACATTTGATGAAGTCACTGAGTTCCCTAAGTTTGTTCTCAATTTGTATAATTATTTTTTCTTTCTTTTGTACAGGTGGATTACTTTCCATTACTTTGTTTTCTAGGTCATTACTTTGTTCCTCTCCTTCCAACATTTTGTTCATTCCATCATTTCATATCTGATTGGTTCTTTTCTACTTCTGTTTTAAAGGCCTCACTGATGTCTTTCACTGTTCTCTGAACTTCTAGTGAATATCCTTATGATCTTTGCTTTAAATACTCCATCAAGTATGTAACTTATATCTGTTTCACTCAGATCTCCAGCTGTAGCCTTCTGATGTTCTTTCATCTGGAAGAAATTTCTCTATATTCTCGTCTAAGTCTCTGTGCCTGTTTTTCTGCATTAGGAAAGTCAGCTATATCTCCTGTTATTTTTTTTAAATATTTATTTTAGAGAGAGAAAGAGTGTGTGTGTACATGAGTGGGAGGGGCAGAGGGAGAGGGACAGAAAGTCTTAAGTGGACTCTGACCTGAGTTGGAGCCTGATGTGGGGCTTAGTCTCACAACCATGAGATCATGACATGAGCCAAAATCAAGAGTTGGATGCTTAACTGACTGAGCCACCCAGGTGCCCCACCACCTTTCTTGAGGCTAATGGCCTTATAAATAAGAGGTCCTATAGAGCTCTGCTGTACCCTCTTCCCCAGGGCCTGGAACTTCTCCAGTATGTGCTGCAGGTGCCCCATCACCTTTCTTGAGGCTAATGGCCTTATAAATAAGAGGCCCTATAGAGCCCTGCTGTACCCTCTTCCCCAGGGCCTGGCACTTCTCCAGTGTGTGTTGCATGTGCGCTCCTTTTGTGTTCTGGCTGCTTTATCCTTCTTTCCTGGTTATCTGCAGAGTCTTTCCTTGCCTCCTGTGGGCAGTGTTGGTTCTTGGTCTGAATGTGGTGTGTTTTAACTAGCTGTCCTCTGGTCTCCTTTTGAAACGAGGCTTGTTGCCAAGCTGGGGAACTGAGGCTCTGCAAATTTCCTGGGAAGGGAGACCCAGTGTTGGCAGGGATTTAGGCTTGTCTTCTGGGTCAGGGGCCCACCACGTTGGGACTGAGGCAAATGTGATTGGGAAGGGGGAGTTTCCACCAGAGCATGGGGATTTGAGGTTCAATGTAAGCAAGTTAGGTAGTCAGTATAAGTGCTGCAGGTAGCCCTGTGCTTATGCTGATGGTGCGGGGGAGGGAAGGGCTAGGGAAATGGTGTCTGCTAGTTCCACTGTTTGTGGAGGGGTCTCTCCAGGAATGCTGCCTCTGTGGCGCACACTCCAAGATGAACAAGTAATCTCCCCACTTTGTGCCTTAGATGCTCTTCAGATCACTATTTCTGTGTTGTATGTCTGTGGGCTATTTGCCCCACCTTCTCTCCAAAAGGATCCCCAGTGTTTCTGGACTCTCCTTAAGCCAAGCCTGCTGCTGACTTAGAACTCCAGGTTTTAAGTCCTGCTGATTTCAAGAACTCATGAAATTTGGCCCCTCTAGCTTTCCTAGTTAATTATTATGGAGATTTGTTTCCCCCTATGTGTTCTAGTTTGTGTCTTGCCCTTCTCTGTCACTGAGGCTTTCTCTCCACCACAGTGGCAGTATCCATTTGTCTACCAAATTGTGTTTCCATGTTTTCTGTTTTCTTCAATGTGGCCTCTTTTCTGCCTTTAGTTGTGGAGCTTATTCTTCTAGTCTTCACATCAATTTCTGGGATATTTAGGTTGATTTGATAGTTATCTAGTTGTATTTGTGAGACAAGGTGAGACTAGGGTCCTCCTACTCTGTTTTCATCTTCTTTTAAAGAAAAATTTATGAAATTCTTCCTTGAGCAAAATTTTGAAATGTTTTATGCAGAAATGGATCAAAGGGATGTTTGGCATACAGAATAAGGAGGTGGCTAATGGCAAAAGAATCATTAGAAAAACAGACTTAGAGATCTAATAAATGAGAAATTAGAAACCTTTCTTTTAATGAAAAAAGAGAGTTGAGCTCAGTTAAGGGATTGTATGTGACAGTACATTGCACTACAATATCTGCTTAACTACAAGGAGCTTGGTGTCTAGTTCTGCTCTATTATGAAATATTGTCTAAAACTGGCACTTTTTCCCAAATGCCTTTTAAGTATTTGACAAGATTGGTAGGGAAAGGCCTTATATTTTAAGACTCCCAGAATTATTATTAAAAATTATTCCTTTTAGATCTATTTATAGTCCCTAAGAGGGTATTATATTTTGTTTTTAAATCCACATATGAATATTTTACTTCCAGGTCTCACCTGCCCTGACCAAATCCATTGGGAGGCTTATGCTATAAAGTAAGAATGTCATAATAATGTTTCCGTTAGTAAGTAGATGCTTTATATCTTCTGTAAAGTGGTAACTTCATATTATAATGCTGGGAATATTTTTGAACATTAGCGTTTACTAAATACAGATTTCATTGTTATAAAGACAGATATGATTAAAAATAGCCTCTAACTTTTTCCACTTCTAAATATATATGCTAGTTTATTTCTTTCTTTAAAAAAAAACTAAGCACAAAGTATGAAGTGGGAAGTATTTTGACTTTTGACAAATATGACTTCTTTCTTTTTTTCTTTCTTTTTTTTTCTTTTTAAATATTTTATTTATTTGACAGAGAGAAACACAGCCAGAGAGGGAACACAAGTAAGGGGAGTGAGAGAGGGAGAAGCAGGCTTCCTGCCGAGCAGGGAACCTGATGTGGGACTCAATCCCGGGTCTCGGGGATCATGACCTGAGCCGAAGGCAGTCGCTTAACCAACTGAGCCACCCAGGCACCCCTCTTTCTTTATTTTTAATTTACTTATATTTAAATTCATTTAATTAACATAGTGTATTATGAATTTCATTGGGAGAGTTCAGTGATTCATCAGTTGTATTTAACACCCAGTGCTTATTACATCACATATCCATCATGCATTTACCCCATCTGCCCCCCTCCTCCAGCAATCTTCAGTTTGTTTCCTGTGACAAATATGACTTCTTGAATATCCAGGTTATGTCTGAAAACAAAGCATCTTTCTAACAGAAGAACAATTTCCTTATTTGAACCCATTAGTATTTATAAAACAAAGTATATAAATTCAATAATTTATCTATTCTACCTCTTCCTAAAATAGAAAGTTAAGACATTTGCTGTTTGACAGAGAGAGAGACAGGAAGAGGGAGAGGAATGAAGTCAGAGAATATAGACAGGTTCATCAGGTTTAATGTTAGTTGTGGTACATTACAGAAATGGCCACATGTTCTTCCCATTCCTGTATAGATGCCCCTTTGCAATATCATATTTCAGGTTCTCCAACAAAAGTTGGCATCTGTTCTACCTTGAAGCTTCATTGTCCATATATCTTTATTTGGCCAGTTGGACACTGGCAAATGTGTTTACCCTCCTGCTATACTTCAAGGGTGTTATATTTCTTATTATACTTGAAGCTCTTAGATTACCCATATGATGAAGGATGGGAGGCTGTATTGAGGAGACCCAAAATGCCCCAGCCAGACACCATCAGGATTTAGCCAACTGCCCAATAACCACTAGTTGTGTTACTGAGGCCTTCCTTGAACACGTAGCCAGCAGCTTATCTGCCATTTGATGAAAGAAGGAGAGATATATTGATGAAAGTGTTGAACAATTAGAAATATATACTATTTATACCTTTTTTGCTGGCTGTTCTTCTTCAGAGGCCTGTAGGTAGCAGCTATGGTGCCTAACTGGAATGGCCTGATCTTTAGCCCCACTTCCACGAGACTGGCAGCAGCCACGTGGTTCAACCAAACAGCACAGAAGTTCTGAAAACACAAGCCAAGGCATTCCACATTGCTCTGATCCTCATGTCTGGACCCATCCAACCTTTAGTGAGGTGCCCCATGGTGAGGTACCACACCAAACTGCAAGCTGGCAGGGGCTTTAGTTTATGAGAGTTAAGTCTGGCTAGTAGCACCCACAAGAAGGTGGCATGGACCATTGGGATCTCATTGGATCTAAGAGGTAGAACAGGTCCACAAAGTCCCCTGCAGGTAAACATGTGGCACCTGAAAGAATACCAATCCAAGCTCATTCTCTTACCCATGAAGCCCTCAGCTCACAGGAAGGGAGGTAACACTGTTGAGAAACTCGAATTGGCCAGCCTGCTGACAGGACCTATTGTGCCCATATAGAATATCTGTAGGAAGGAAAAAGCTAAAGTCATTTGAGAAGAACTTCAAGGGTTCACTAGTGTTTGCATCATGCTAGTGCCCAGCTCTTTGGCATCTGGGAAAAAAGAGCCAAGGAAACTGCAAAACAGAATGTTGAAAGGAAAAAAATAAAGTGCCATTGATGGTTTGATATAAAGTTAGACATCCTCTTACTGTACAACCCAACAAATCCATTTATAGGTACTTACCCAAAAGTAGGAGTGTATGTTCACATAAAAACTTGTACATGAATGATCCTAGCTTTATTAAAATAGCCCAAACCTGGAAATAGCCCAAAACAAATTAAATGTGGAATATTCATGTAATGTAATGTTATTGAACCATTTAAAAAACCAAACTACTGATACATGAAACAACATAGAATAATATTCCCTATATCATATATGGAATCATGGTCCCTAGTTCAGAATATACGCACAAATCAATTCTCTGTGTATCTTTTAAAAAAAATTAATAGACTGTGTATATTAGAATAGTTTTTTGTATTTTAGAGTAGTTTCTTACATTTTACAGAAAAATTGAACACATAGTATAGAATTCTCATATACTTCTCTGTCCACAGCTTCTCTTAGTTTTAACAATTGGATAACCAATATGGATACATTGTTTTAAGCTAAGGTCCACATTAGGCACTTTTAATGTTGCACAGTTCTAGGGGGTTTGTGTGTAAATCATGGATCCACCATTACCATATCATACAGACTAGTTTCAGTGCCTGAAAGTACTCCTGTGCTTTACCTGTTCAACTCTTCCATCCCACTCCATGACTCTATAGCAACCACTGATTTTTAGATTTTTATTATTTTTTAAAAATTCTAATATAATTAACATACAGTGTTATATTCATTTCAGGTATACAATATAGCAATTCAACAATTCTGCACATTACTAAGTGCTCATCACAGTAAGTACTCTTAATCCCCTTCACCTATATCACCCATCCCCACTCCACCTTTCCTCTGGCAACCACCAGTTTGTTTCTTCATATTTAAGAGTGTTATGGGGTTTCATTTCCCTCCCTAGATTGCCCTAGTTCCCATTTACTTTCCTTCTCCCACTGTCCTCTAGTTTACCCCTCATGCACAAAACAACAGAGACTTTGGACACAGAAACAAACTGAGGGACTTGGAGGGAGGGGGGTGGAGGGATGGGAGAGCCTGGTGGTGGGTACTGGGGACACCTAAAGCGTGGAGTACTGGGTGTGGGGAATGGGGAATGAATCTTGGAACACTGGGAAAAAAATTTTAGTAACAATAAAAAAAAACAAACAAACAAACTCAGTTACAAAGATTCTGAAAATAAACAGAAAATATTTTTAAAAAAGAGTGTTATGGGGGTACTGGTCTGTTTTTCCTTTGTTCATTTGTTCTTTTCTTAATTTCCACACAGTGAGTGAAATCATATGATATTTGTCTTTCTCTGACATATTTCATTTAGCATTATACCCACTAGATCCATCCATGTTGTTGCAAATGGCAAGATTTCACATTTGGGTTGCTTCCATATTTATTGTGAATAGTAGTATAATAAACAGAAGTGTATATATCTTTTTCAATCAGTGTTTTCATTTTCTTTGAATAAATACCCATTAGTGGAATTACTGGGTCATATGGTAATTCTAGTTTTAATTTTTTGAGGAACCTCCATACTGTTCTCCACAGTGGCTGCACCAGTTTGCATTCCCACCAGCAGTACACGAGGGTTCCTTCTTCTCCACAACCTCACAAACACTTTTTATTTCTCATGGTTTTTATTTTAGCCATTCTGAGAGGCATGAGGTTATCTCTCATTGTGGTTTTTATTTGCATTTCCCTGATGGTGAGTGAAGGTGAACATCTTTTTTATGTCTGTTGACTACCTGTATGTCTTTGGAAAAAGGTCTGCCCATATCTTCTGTCCATTTTTAAGTTGGATTATTTGTATTTTTGGTATTGAATTGTGTAAGTTCTTTATATATTTTGGATATTAACCCCTTATCAGATATATCATATGTAGATATCTTCTCCCATTCTGGGGGTTGTCTTTCTTTTGTTGATCGTTTCCTTCATTGTGCAAAAGCTTTTTATTTTGATGTAGTCTCAGTAGTTTAATTTTGCTGTTGTTTTGCCAAAGGAGACATAGCTAGAAAAATGTTTCTATGACTGATGTCAATCAAAAAGATTATTGTCTGTGTTTTCTTATATGAATTTTATGGTTTAAGGTCTCACATTTAGATCCTTAATCCATTTTAGGTTTATTTCTGTGTACAGTGTATGAAGATTTCATTCTTTTGCATGTAGTGACAGTTTTTCCAATACCATTTGTTAAAAAGACTCCTTTTCCCATTGTATACTCTTGCCTCCTTTGTCATAGATTAACTGACCATATAATTGTGGGTTTATTTTTGGGCTCTCTATTCTCTTCTATTGATATATGTGTTTATTTTTGTGCCAGTACCATATTGTGTTGTTGAAAAAAACTTTTTCTTTGAATTCAATGTAATTCATAAATACTGTATTATCAGTTTTAGAGGTAGAATTAATACTATGTTGTTTTGATTACTACAGCTTTGTAGTATGTCTTGAAATCTGGGATAGTGACACTATCAGTTTTGTTCTCTTTTTTCAAGATTGCTTTGCCATCTGGGGTCTTTTGTGGTTCTATACAAAGGATTGTTCTAGTTCTGTGAAAAGTGCTGTTGATGTTTTGATAGGGATTGCATTAAATATCCAGATTTCTTTGTGTAGTATGGATATAACAATATCAGTTTTTCCAGTCCATTAGCATGGAATTCATTCCATTTGTTTGTGTCATCTTCAGTTTCTTTCATTAGTGTTTTATAGTTTTCAGAGTTCAGATCTTTCGCCTCCTTGGTTAAGTTTATTTTTAGTTTTTTTTTTTCTTTTTAATATGATTGTAAATGGGGTTGTTTCCATAGGCTACTATATGCGTAGGATATTATATAGAAAACTATTGGTAAGCACAGATCAAAAACCTGTAATAGATATGAAAAAAGTAAAGAGAAAGAAATCCAAACATCACTAAAGAAAACCATCAAACCACCAGAGGAGAGCAGGAGCAGAAAGGAACAAAGAAGAACTACAAAATCAACTGTAAAACAAGTACCAAAATGTCAATTAATACATACCTATCAATAATTACTTTGAATATAAATGGACTGAACACTCCACTCAAAAGACATAGTATGATTGGATAAAAAAGAAAAACCCAACTGTATGCTGCTTATAAGAGGTTCATTTTAGACCTAAAGACATCTGCAGATTGAAAGTGAGGAGATAGAGATACATCTATCATGTAAATGGAAGCAAAAAGAAAGCTGGGGTAATAATATATATATAGAACAAAATAGACTTTTAAACAAAGACTGTAACAGGAGACAGAAGGACACTATATAATCTTAAACAGAACAGCCCAGCAAGAAGATAAAACAGTTATAAATATTTATTCACCCAACATGGGAGCACCCAAATACACAAAACAACTATTAGCAAGCAAAAAGGAAGAAGTCGATAGTAATGAAATAATACTTGGGGACTTTAACACCCCACTTACATCGGTGCATATCATCCAGACAGAATATCAACAAGGAAACTGGTTTTGAATAACACATTGGACCAGGTGGACCTAATGGATATATTCAGAACATTCTATCAAAAAACAGAATACACATCTTTTCAAGTGCACATGGAACATTCTCCAGAACAGATCACATGTTAGATTATAAAACAAGTCTTAACCAATTAAAAAAGATTGAAACCATATCTTACATCTTTTCTGACCACAGGCTATATGAAAGTAGAAGTCAACCACAAGAAAAAATCTGGAAAGACCACAAATACATGGAGGTTAAATTACATGCTGCTGAACAATGAATAGATCAAGAAATCAAAGAGGAAATAAAAAAAAAAGCATGGAGACAAATGAAAATGAAAATACAACAGTCCAAAATCTTTGGGATGAAGTATGAGGGAAGATATGACCATATAGGCCTACCTCAAGAAGCAAGAAGAATCTCAGGGCACTTGGGTGGTTAAGTGTCTGCCTTCGGCTTAGGACATGATCCCAGGGTTCTGCGATCAAGCTCCTCATCGGGCTCCCTGCTCAGCAGGGAGCCTGCTTCTCCCTCTCCCACTCCCCCTGCTTGTGTTCCCTCTTTCACTGTCTCGCTCTGTCATATAAATAAATAAAACCTTAAAAAAAAAAGGCAAGAAGAATCTCAAATAAACAACCTAACCATTACACCTAAAGGAGCTAAAAGAAGAACAAGTGAAATCCAAAGCCAGTAGAAGGAAGGAGAGAATAAGGATTAAAGCAGAAATAAATGAAGTAAATTTTTAAAAACCCCAGTAGAACAGATGAATGAAATCAGGAGCTGTTTCTTTAAGTAGATTAACAATATTGATAAACCTTTAGTCAGACTCAGAATAAAAAAGGAGAGAGAGTGGACTCAAATAAAGTCAGAAAGAGGAGAAATAACCAACACCACAGTTAGACAAAGGATCATGAGATAATGTTATAAAAAGTCATATTCCAACAAATTGGACAACCTAGAAGAAATGGATAAACTCCTAGAAACCTATACCTCCCAAAACTGAAATAGGAAGAAATAGAAATTTGGATACACCAGTTATCAGCAATGAGATTGAATCAGTAATCAAAAAACTTCCAATAAGGTCCAGGACCAGATGGCTTCGCAGGCAGGTTCTACCAAATATGTAAAGAAAAATTAATATCTATTCTTCTCAACTATTCCAAAAAGTAGAAGAGGAAGGAAATTTTCCAAATTCATTCTATGAGGCCAGTATCACCCTAATTTATTTTTTTTAATTTTTTTTTTGCTTTTTTTTTTATTGTTACTAAATTTTTTTTCCATTGTTTCAAGATTCATTCCCCATTCCCCACCCTAATTTAAAAAAACAAACATGAAGACACTACAAAAAAAAAGAAAACTACAGGGCAATACCTTTAATAAACATAGATGCAAAAATTCTCAAAAAATTAGCAAACCAAATCCAACAATATATTTTAAAAAATCCTTCACCATGATCAAATAAGGTTTATTCCCGGGATGCAGTGGTGGTTCATTATTAAAAAAAAATCAATGTGCTATATCACATCAACGGGAGAAAAGATAAGAACCATATGATCATTTCAGTAGATGCAGAAGAAACTTTGACAAAGTACAATATCCATTCATGATAAAAACACTCAATAATGTAGGTTTAAGGGAATATACCTCAACATAATAAATACCATACATGAAAATCCCACAGTGAACATCACACTCGGTGAAAAATGGAATTTTTCTTCTATGATCAGGAATAAGACAAGGATGTCCACTGTTACTAATTTAGTTATCATAGTACTGGAAGTTCTAGCCACAGTAGTCAGACAAGAAAAAGATAGAAGGCATCCAAACTGGAAAGGAAGAAATAAAACTACTGCTGACCCTTTTATGCCTCTATACTTTTACCTTTTCCAGGATGCTCTATAGCTGGATGAATAGAGTATGTAACCTTTTAAGAAAGGACTGGCTTTTTTACTTAGCAACATGTACTTAAATTTGTTTCATGTCTTTTTATAGCTTGATAACTCATTTCTTTCTAGTGTTGAATAACCTTTCATTGTGTGGATATACCATTGTTGATTTACCCATGTATCTATTGAGGGACATCTTGGTTGCTTCCAGTTTGGGGAAATTATGAATAAAACTACTGTAAATAGTTTTGTGGACGTAAGTTTTTTAACTCCTTAGAGTAAATATCTAGGAACCCATTAGTATTTGAATTGTAAATCTATGTTTGGCTTTGTAAAAACCTGTGAAACTATCTTCCAAAGTGGCTGTACCATTTTGCAGTCCTAGCAGTAATGAATTAGAGCTCCTTTTTTTACATCCTTACCAACATTTGGTGTTGTCAATGTTTTCAATTTTGGCCATTGTAATTGGTGAGTGATGATAACTTACTGTTGTTTTAATTTATAATTCCTTAATGACATATGACATTGAATATCTTTTCATATGCTTACTTGCCATCTCTTTATCTTTTTTCTCTCTATCAAATTTTGTCCATTCTTTAACTGGATTGTTTGTTTTTTTGTTGTTGAATTTTAAGGGTTTTTAGTATATTTTGGATACAAATCCTTTATCAGATATTTGTTTTGTAAAAATATTCTTTGAGTTTGTGGCTAGTTTTTTCATTCTTTTAACCGTGTCACAGAGCAGAAGATTCACAGAGCAGAAAATTTGAAATTTTTTAAAGATTTTACTTATATATTTGACACAGAGAGAGACCACAAGTAGGCAGAGGGGCAGGCAGAGAGAGAGGAGGAAGCAGGCTTCCTGCTGAGCAGAGAGCCCGATGTGGGCCTCGATCCCAGAACCCTGAGGTCATGACCTGAGCCGAGGGCAGAGGCTTTAACCCACTGAGCCACCCAGGCACCCAGAAAATTCTAATTTTAATGAAGTCCAACTTATCAGTTTTTTCTTTAATGAATTATTATGTGGGGATTTTATCTACAAACTCGTTGTCAAGCCCAAGACCACCTAGATTTTCTCCTATGTTATCTTCTAGAAGTTTTATAGTTTTGCATTTGACAGTAAGGTCTGTGATTCACTTTCATTTAATTTTTTTTGAAAGGTATATGGTATGTATGAGAGGTGAAGAGTCTGTATCTGGATTCTATTTATTTATTTATTTATTTATTTATTTATTTATTTATTTAAAATTTTTATTATGTTATTTTAGTCACTGTATGGTGCATCATTAGTTTTTGATGTATTCATCCATTTATTCATTTTTGCTTCTGGATGTCCAGTTGGTCCAGAACCATTTGTTGAAAAGCCTCTCCTTTCTCAATTGGGTTGCTTTTGCTCCTGTAATTTTCTTTCTTTCTTTTTTTTGTCATATCTTTTTTATTACATTATTTTAGTTTTTTAGTGTTCCAAGATTCATTGTTCATGCCCCACACCCAGTGCTCCATGCAATACGTGCCCTCAGTACCCACCACCAGGCTCACCCATCCCCCCCTTCTGAGACCCTCGGTTTGTTTCTAAGTCCAAAGTCTCTCATGTTTCATCTCCCTCCCCTATTTACCCCACTTCCAATTTCCTTTCCTTCTCCTACTGTCCTCCATATTACTCCTTATGCTCCACATGTAAGTGAAACCAAATGATATTTGACTTTCTCTGCTTTGCTTATTTCATTCAGCATAATCTCCTCCAATCTGGTACATGTTGCTACAAAAGCTGGGTGTTCATCCTTTCTGATGGAGGCATAATATTCCGTTGTATATATGGACCACATCTTCTTTATCCATTCATCTGTTAAAAGGCATCTTGGCTCTTTCCACAGTTTGGCGATTGTGGACATTGCTGCAATGAACATTGGGGTACAAATGGCCCTTCTTTTCACTACCTCTGTATCTTTGGAGTAAATACCCAGTAGTGCAATTGTAAGGTCATATGGTAGCTCTATTTTTAAGTTTCTAAGGAACCTGCACACTGTTTTCCAAAGCGGCTGCAAACAACTTGTATTCCCACCAACAGTTTAAGAGGGTTCCCCTTTCTCCACAGCCTCTCCAACACTTGTTGTTTCCTGACTTGTTAATTTTGGCCATTCTGGTGTAAGGTAGTATCTCAATGTGGTTTTGATTTGAATTTCCCTGATAGCTAGTGATGATGAACATTTTTTCATGTGTCTGTTAGCCATTTGTATGTCTTCTATGGAGAAGTGCCTCTTCATGTCTCCTGCCCATTTTTTGATGTGATGATCTTTATTTTGGTTGTTGAGTTTGAGGAGTTCTTTATAGATCTTGGATATCAGCCCTTTGTCTCTAGTGATGTTTGCAAATATCTTTTTTTCATTTGAAAAGCCTCTCCTTTCTCCATTGGGTTGCTTTTGCTTCTGCAATTTTCCTTTCTTGTTTTGTCTTTATCTGGTTTTGGTATTAGGGTACTGCTGGCCTTATAGAATGAATTAGAAAGTGTTCCCCCTGGTTTTATTTTCTGGAAGGGACAGTAAAGAATTGCTATCATTTCTTCCTTAAATGTTTGGAAGAATTCCAGGGAAACCATCTGAGCCAAATGTTTTCTGTTTTGGAGGACTATTAATTGTTGATTCAATTTCTCTAATCGGTATAGGCCTATTCAGATGATCTGTTTCTTCTTGTATGAGTTTTGGTAGATTATATCTTTCAAGGAATTAGTCCATTTTATCCAAGTAATCAAATTTTTAGTCATAGAGTTGTTCATAAGTTCCTTATCATCCTTTCAGTAACCATGAGAGCAGTAGTGATACAGTAACTAGTGTTTTTTCTCTTTTTCTTTCAGTTAGCCTGGTTTCAGGTTTATCAATTTCATTGATCTTTTCCTAGAAGCGACTTTGAGTTTTTTTGATGTTTTGTATTATTTCTATAGTTTCAATTTCATTGATTTCTGCTGTGATTTTTGGTAGTTCTTTCCTGCTGCTTGTTTTAGAGTTATATGGCTCTCTCTCTCTAATTTTCTAAGATAGAAACTTAAATAACTGATTTTAGAACTTTCTTCTCTAATATATGCATTCAATGCTATAAATTTCCTTTTAAGCACTACTCTCACTACATTCTATGTATTTTTATAAATATATTTTCATTTAGCTAAAATATATATTTTAGGGGCGCCTGGGTGGCTCAGTTGGTTAAGCCACTGCCTTCAGCTCAGGTCATGATCCTAGAGTCTGGGGATCAAGTCCCACATCGAGCACCCAGCTCCACGGGGAGTCTGCGTCTCCCTCTGACCTTCTCCTCTCTCATGTTCTCTCTCACTCACTCTCCCTCTCTCTCTCAAGTACATAAATAAAATATTTTAAAAAGTAAAAAATAAATTAAAATAAAAAATATTTTTAAGGATTTTACTTATTTGAGAGCGAGGGAGAGAGAGAACACACACACAAGCATGAATGGGGAGGGCCAAAAGGAGAAGCAGACTCCCCACTGAGCAGGGAGCCCAACGTGGGGCTCTATCCTAGGACCCTGGAATCATGGCTTGAACTGAAGGTAGATGCTTAACTGACTGAGCCATCCAGATACCCCTAGTTAAAAAGATTTTAAAAAATTTCTTGGAACTTCTTCTTTGACCTATATGTTATTTAGAAGTGTGTTGCCTTATCTCCAAATGCATGTTTTTTTTCAGGTACATTTTTATTATTAATTTCTTTTAATGCATTTGTGGGATGAGAGCATACCTTGTATAATTTCTGTTCTTTTATATTTGTACAGCTGTGATTTATAGCCCAGAATGTGGTCTGTCTTGATGACTATTACATGTGAGCTTGAGAAGAATGTTATTGTGCTGTTCGGTGAAGTGTTTTATCGTGTTTTTGGTTTCTAGAATTTCCTTTTGATTTTTTTTCTTAGAGTTTCTGTCTCTGCTTACATTATCTATAAGTTCTTGCATGTTGTTCACTTTTCCTGTTAGAGCTCTTAACATACTAATTATAGTTATCTTAAATCCTGGCCTGATAATTCTAAAATCATGTCAAATCTCAGTCTGTTGCAAAGCTTGGTTTGTCTGTTTGAACTATGTTTGGTTTTTTGTTTTGGTTTGTTTTTTTGTTTTGTTTTTGCCCATTAATATGCCTTTTAGTTTTTTGTTAAAAGCCAGACAACGGACTGGGTAAGAAGAACTATATTAATATATCTTTAGTATGAGATTTTGTTTAGCTGGCTAGAAGTTAGACTGATTTTGTTTGCTGTGGCTTCAGGTATCAGTTCTTCTGTATGTTTTTGTTCCCTCTGTATATTTGGGTTCTCCTATGAACTTTTTAAAAAGTTAGTGTCTTTCAGCTATCTTAGATGTAATCCTTTATTATTCTGGAGTCTGTTGATATGGTGGTAAGATATTGGGAAGGGAAAGTATTCTGTTCAAATTATGTATATATATATTATATATATATATATATAGAGAGAGAGAGAGAGAGAGAGATAACTTACATAAATATATAATACACACACACACACACACACACACACGCACACACATATGTGTGTGTGTATTTTATGGCAAGAGTCCCTGGGCTATGACTCTCAGAAGAGTTTCCTGGGCTCCACCACCCACCCCTTCATGTGAGACTTAAAGGCTAGCAGAGGCTGGCATTGGTTTATTGTCCTTGCTGTGGTCAAATAAAGCTTTTGCAAAGTAATTTCCCTTCTGAGCTGGTGGTCTTTGTTACAGAGAATAGAAAGAAAAAAGAATTCTGTAGGCATATTTCAAAATGGATAATTTCCCCCTGTGTATATTTCAAAATGATTACTTTTCCTCCTTCTAGTGCTGGAAGCAAGGGGGGAATTTTCTCAGATGCTTACCATGGTAGCTCGTTGGGTCTCCTGAAGGTGAAACTTGTGAAAGTATGGAGATCTCCCTAAAGCTGAGCCCCCTGATGTTTTTAACTTTCAAGCCAGTTTACACTGAGTACCCAGCAATTTGTCAATTAAAATTTAAGCGTCCCTGTGGGTGCTGGCTCCAGACAGAAGATTCTGCTCCTGATAAGTGATGAGTCTGTGTATTTGCCTGTCTCCACTTTTTGAGGAAGTAGTTTGCTCTGAGACCAAAATTTTCTTGTGGATCTAAGGAGAGTTATTGATTTTTAGTTTGTTCAGATTTCTTGTTGTGAGGACAGAGGTGATGACTTCAAGCTCTTCACATGTTGGAGTAAAGACCAAAAGCTTTGTATGTGGAATTTAGACCTTAATATGAAAAGTAAAATAATAGAACTTCCATAGTAATCACATATAATTGTATCTTCATGACTTGAGGTAGACAGGTATTCTTAAACAGGTCAAGAAAAACACTAATTATAAAGGAAAAGAAGGATAAATTGAACTTCATTAAAATTTAAAACTTTATTCATCAGTGAACATACTGAGATGGTGAAAATGCAACTACAGATTAGGAAAAGATATTTACAGTACAAATAAGGGTTAATATCCAGTATAAAAAGAACTCCTACACCCAGACTTATATTCAGACTATGAGAACTACAAATAAGAAAGAAAAAGACAGCCCAGTTTTTAAAATGGACTCAAGTCTTGACCAGGTACTTCTTAGGAGGATATCCAAAAATAAACAAACAAACAAATAAATAAATAAATAAAAGAAAAAGAAAGGACAGAAAACAAAAAGAAAGAAAGAATGAAAGAAAGGAAGAGAGGAAGGAAGGAAAGAAAATATTATTAAATATTACTCTCGATAAAGATTGCCATGGGAGGGACGCCTGGGTGGCTCAGTTGGTTGGGCGACTGCCTTCGGCTCAGGTCATGATCCCAGAGACCCAGGATCGAGTCCCACATCGGGCTCCCTGCTCAGCAGGAAGCCTGCTTCTCCCTCTCTCAGTCCCCCTGCTTGTGTTCCCTCTCTCACTGTGTTTCTCGCTGTCAAATAAATAAAATCTTAAATAAATAAATAAAATCTTAAAAAAAAAAAAAAGATTGCCATGGGAGCAGTGTGCAGGATGGGTTGGGAAGAGGTTAGAAACAAAGGATCAGGAGTTATTAGCAATAGCAATGTGAGAGGGGAGGAAGGCCTGAACTGAGGTAGTGTCGTTAGAGAAGCTGGCACAGTCAGCTGAAATCAGAAGTGTTTGAGGAGTAGCATTTTTGACTGTGGCTGGGGGGGAGAGGGCTCAGTTTGAAACACATCAGTGGAGCACCTGGGTGGTTCAATCAGTTAAGCATCAGATTCTTAATTTTGGCTCAGGTCATAATCTCAGTTGTGATATCAAGCCCTTTATCTGCCTCTGCGCTGGGCACGGAGCGTGCTTAAGATTCTCTTTCCCTCAGGGGCGCCTGGGTGGCTCAGTTGGTTAAGCGACTGCCTTCGGCTCAGGTCATGATCCCGGAGACTCGGGATCGAGTCCCACATCGGGCTCCCTGCTGAGCCGGGAGCCTGCTTCTCTCTCAGTCCCTCTGCTTGTGTTCCCTCTCTGGCTGTGTTTCTCTCTGTCAAATAAATAAAATCTTAAAAAAAAAAAAAGATTCTCTTTCCCTCAGCGGCGCCTGGGTGGCTCAGTGGGTTGAGCGACTGCCTTCGGCTCAGGTCATGATCCTGGAGACCCGGCATCCAGCCCTGCGTCGGGCTCCCTGCTCGGCGGGAAGCCTGCTTCTCCCTCTCTCACTCCCCCTGCTTGTGTTCCCTCTCTCGCTGTGTTTCTCGCTGTCAAATAAATAAAATCTTTAAAAAAAAAAAAAAAAGATTCTCTCTCCCTCTCCCTCTGTTCCTCCCTCGCGCTCTCTCTCTCCCTCTCTAACAAAAACAGTAGCAGCAACAACAAAAAGGTGTTGATGAAGCATGTTGGGATTCAGTGCCCTTTGGGATATCCAGGTAGAGATGTACATAAACAGTTCAGATGTCTAATTTCAACAATTATGGTTTGTCATTTGATAGTTTTGTCAGTCTAACTCAATAAAGTGAGTCAGCAAATCAAATCATTTTACCTGTAACACCCTCCTTTACACAAGAATTCCTTATATCATTTAAGTAAGAAACAAGCGCCTTAATGAGTATCATGTTCTCCACTGATGCTTTATCCCACTTAAGGTGAATTTTCATGGCATAAATTTCCCCCCAGAAAAAGGCACAAATTCTTGAAAGAACTATAAAACTATAGAGATGAAGAGTAAATGACCAGGGCTATAATTACATATCATTAAAGATATTGGAGTTTAAAAACTATACTCTTAGAGTTCCAAGGTAATTATATGACTAAGAAATATTTTTCTTTCTTATTCATCTACATATCCAGTGTGAATCAGGAGAAAAGATATTGAGATAGAAGCAAGAAGCCTTAATAACAATTTGAGATTATACAGTAGAAACTTTCCTTATCAAGAAAACCTAATCAGGTGATGATATACAAACTACTTTAGGTATAGAGTAGCTGGTTGCTACCCTAACTCCAGAAGTTCATAAGTGGCGCTTGTACATTATTTTTACATATATATATATATATATATATATATATATATATAGTCCTTAAATTATAATCATTTGCAGCATAAGAGACAATCTGAATAGACCACTGGACCATAATTGTCCTTAGATGACACAAGAATAAAGACTATTAATAATGGAAGAAGTCCAGATTTCAACCCATCTGCACTGTTCAGTCTGCAAAATCTTATTGTTAGATTTGCTTGATTGAAAATCTCTTTCTCTCTTTCTCTGTGCCCTACACAACTTTACAAAGTAATCCTTAGACTTAGATGTCCAAAGTGATGACAGTATCATTTAGGGCTTGGTTATTAAGTTGTATGACCTAATTGTTAATGAAAGCAATTTGTATTCATAGGCAATTTAATAATAAATCACTTTGTACCTCTTTGGTTAGGATATTATCACTGTCCCTGCTTTTGGCAAAAAAAATCTATTAAGAAAGTTACATGATTTCTAAAACCATGCTACTGTCAATCAGTAATGGAGTTTGGATTGATATGGGGAACATCTAGGTATTGATTCAAGACCATGTCAGTTCGCCAACAGTAATGTTTTTAAACTTACCAGAATTTTCACAAAATATGAATGTTGGCATTTTTTTGAAGAGGAATTTAACAATATTTACATAAATAGCTGCTTACGAATTGAAAAATGAAACAATGTTAAAACCTAATGCAAGAGTGCTTGTCATAGGTTTTGTTGTAAAAATTGAGTGAGATATAAAATAAAGAAAAGCATAAGTGGGAAAGAATTAAAAGGAGACACTAGAGAATGTGTCACTTGCCTCCATATCTTTTTTACTTTTCTAATCAGGTTGTGATTTTCTGCTTTTTAAAAACCTTTCCCTATGAAATCTAGCTTCAACATTGAAAAGTAGAAAAAGCAATTTGACACCCAGTGGGGAAAGAAAGGAAGAAAAAAGGAAAAAAGGTGTGAAGAAAGGAAGTGGGGTGCCTGGGTGGCTGAGTCAGTTAAGCATCTACCTTTGGCTCAGGTCATGATCTCAGGGTCCTGGGATTGAGTCCCGCATCAGGCTCCCTGCGCAGTGGAGAGCCTGCTTCTCCCTCTTCCTCTGCCTGCCGCTCCTCCTGCTTGTGTGCGCGCTCTCTCTCTGTGTGTCAAATAAATATACAGTCTAAAACAAACAAACAAAAAGGACAGAAGGAAGGAAGAGAGGGAGGAAGAGCAGCAGGAAGAAAGGATAGAAGGAAGGAAGGAAAATCTAGACACAGAATATAATAGGAATGGACTAGCTTCCAAAGGTTAAGGTCTCATAGGCTGAAAACATATTTGGGCTCTGATTTTAAAGGAACTCTGCCCATACCTAGAGGGACTTTTGACTAGAAAATTGTGAAATCTAATATTTTGTTATGACCGTTTAATGTTATAAGGGAATTTTATTAATGTATTCAAGGTCAAGAAATATTTCTTTTAAAAATACAAGGATGTGAATCCTCCTTTGTCAAACTCATTACCAGAAAATGGTTATCTTTATTATTTGTCAGTGGGTTCCAATCAATTATTATCTAATGCAAAAATAATCCCAGGAGCTAAGATTAAGTATTGTTTAAATCATGGAACCAAGCCCTATAGTCAGACATGACCTCAATAATGCAAATGTATTTGTGAATAGCTGGGAAGACAAATTCATTTATAACAACAGACAGTGTCAGGAGAAGATTAAAATATATATGCACCACATAGATGAAATAATTGTAATCAGGACAGTGGAATTACCACAATTGGAGAATTTCACTGAATAGCTGAATTTCATGTATAACACAATCAAATTTTCTGCCTCATTCAGTCTCACCAGTGTTCATTTCCTGGATGTTCTGATTAATTTAAACTGTGGTTAATTGAACACTGAAGTATTTGGAAAACTATAGACAGGAGCAACTTTTGTGGACAGTTTCCACCTGTACTTGTAAGACTTAGAAGCTATACAGATAGAATGAGATAGGCAAGATGAATTATATTTTTACTAAATGTCTCTCTGGAAGTAAAATATTTCATTTTAAAGGATGTAAAGGAAAGAGCTAAAAAATTTCTAAGGTTATAGCATTTGTTTCTAAAGAGGAATATAAATAGCTATGAATGAATTTCAGTGTTCATCGGTAGAAAAGATTTTAGACAATTTACAAGTTGCAGTCTTGAACTAGGCTTGCATTCATGTGTTATTTCTTATAAAGGGAATTTGCTATTCAAGTGCACTTTAAAAGCTAGTCATTCTTTTCATCATACTAAATTAGAAAATGTCAGTAAAAGGCTTTAAATGGATTAAAATTAGAAGTACTTTTTAAAACAACTATCCATACTTAGGTACTTGTAGATTTATTGATTCTCAGTTTTCAGATCTAATTAAAAAACACTGGTTACCTCAATCTGTAAGTTTCTCTACTGTCCTTTATGTCCCCATGCTTTTAACTAAATTGTTCAGTACTGCATGGCTGCCAGTAGTCATCAGACAGTATTTTCATAATACAAATAACTAGAAGGATGATATTTTCATAGTTTTGGTAATTTGCTGTGATGAAGTTAATGTCATAGGACACATTATTTCTTCCGGTAACATCACATCTTTCTTTGACCAGAATGTGGAAGCCAGTCCCAGTTATCTCACTCCATTACTAGAACAATGTATTGGTAGTCATAGATTCACATGCTTTAAGGTTTATTAATTAAAACTCTTTTAAAGATGAATTCACCCAGTCCTGAGTCTTTGCCACTATTATCATTTCACAGGTGATGGTACTAATGTAAATGTTTACCAGTAACTTCAATCTGTGTTATAACACCCATATGTGTTATCTTCTAATCCTTGTGATCATGAGCCATTGGTATGTTTTCCTGATTGGATTCAGTCATCATTCAGACATTCCAGAACATCTGTATTGTTGAGACAGGGTTTGTGAGGACAGTCTGAGGTCCGCCAGTAGTGATTAATAAGAGAGATCAGGGGCAAGATAAGAGATAGGACATTAAATCGTGCTAAGCCTTGATGTTTGCATCTGAAATAATTCAATAAAAGGCATGAAAATATCAAGTGTTATTCCTGGAAGTAACCTTGGTCTGTCCAGCCTGATACTCTTACTTTATAGGTAAGGGGACACAGTGGTTCATTGACTACTCCAAGATCACACAGCTAGTGAGGGAATATTCTCTGGGATCCCAAGTCAGAAGCAGCATCGCTAGAAGTGGAGGAGTGAGAAGTAGATGGCACAGTTCATTAGACTATGTTAAGACTATGATGAAAGGACATTGGAGGAAGCAGTGAAAAAGCGAGAGTATGTGCTTAGAGAAGGTATTCATAGGGTGGTGTCTTTTTTGTATACATGCCTCTACCATACCATGCACAGTATTCTTCCCCAATGTTAGAACCTTGCCTACACGTTTGTCTGAAGTCCTTCGGTCTTCCTGTCTCCACTACTTCTCCAGTGACTCAACGGCTCTGTGTGTGTGTGAATTTACATTTTTACTGTTACCCTCATTTATTTACCCTGAACATAATGACAGTAGATCGAGAGTTAATAAGAAAGAAAGAATGAAAGAGAAAGAGACAGAGAGAGAGAGACAGAGAGAAAGAAAGAAAGAAGACAGATGGAAGGAGGGAGGGATCCTGCATTATATGACAATTTGGATGAACGTTGAGGACATTATGCTAAGTGAAATAAGCCATTCACAGAAGACAAATATTCTTTGACCTGATTAAATCATGTAAGCATGATACTACTTATGTAAAGCATCTAAAATAGTCAAATTCATAGAAGTAGGAAGTTGAATGGTGGTTTCTAGGAACTGAGGGGAGGGGAAAATGGGGAACTGCTAATCAACAGGTATTGTTTTAGTCAGGCAAGATGAATAAATTCTATAGTTCTGTGCTTATAATTTACAATACTGTATTATACACTTAAAAATCTGTTTAAGAGGATAAGGTCTTATGTTAAGTGTTCCTATCACAATAAAATTATAAGTAAATAAATAAATCCCTTGCTTCTAATCTCAAAAAGCACTTAAATTTAAGAATTAGTCAAAAAGAAAGATAGTTACCACAATTATTTAAAGACAATTTGAAATGTTGTAGGTATTTTACTGATTACCTGTCCCTTAGCTATAATGAAACAATTAGACAAGTCTGCCTTGATCTATTTATTTTTCCTTTCTGGTTTTTGTAGAAATTGATGGAATCTTTGAACATCTGCTACAGAAAGATAATGAAACTAGTGGTTTGGGGCAGTAGAAGAACCCACAGGAGGAAGTTTCACATTTGGTGAGGCAAATAATTTTTACAGGGCTTACTACTTTTGAAAGCTCTTGAAAATTTGCTCAGAGGTTTTGTGACTCCTGGAGCATATCCAACATTGAAAAGCTCTCGGTGAACAGGATGAGAAATTCTCTTTCAAATGCAGTTAGAGGTACTGTAAAAACTACCAATTCTAAACTCACTGCACACTCAAAATTGCTCAAAGGAACTACCATCCCAAGATGGTTTTGTGTTTTTCCTATTAGTCAACCAAGATGAATGGTAAATTCAAAAAGTCTTACTATTATTGCTTTGTCCATCCATCTCTTCCTCCATCTGTCGTTCATTTATCCATCTGGTGTTTATAGTATGCATGATGTAATGCCCAGTGGCATACTAGAGTATTCTGGGTACTATAGAGCAATGGCAGGCTCACAAATTTCCTTTGACTTCAGACTAAGTTCTTGATGCCTTTTCAATAAAATATGCCACAGAAAATGTAATGACTAAACATAATCCTTCCAAAGCAGAGCAGAATATGTGTGAATTATTAAGTCTTGGCTATGTCTGAAGTTTTAGGGCTAAATGTTATAAATTGTTTTTGTTCTAATGCAAATAATGCATTAATCCATTTAATTGGTTAAAAATGCAAATATTCCTGACAAAGCAGAAGTGTTGTTTCCCAGCCCAAGTGTTTGGTGTGTATCCTTGCCAATGGAAATATACACATAGTTTTTATGTCAACAGATTGTTATTATATGTGTTTTTCTGCATCCAGCTTTTTGCACTTAATACATCTAGGAGATAATTCCTTCATCATTGCATTCACTGTGTTTACTAGTGAATGTACTTTTATCATTGGTTTAATAGTCCTATTCATGTATCAGGCAGAAAGAGAAACTGTAATATTCATCTTGACTAATAGTGAATGCTGAAAGGCAACTGTGAAGGGATTGCCAGTTTTCCAGTGGCTTTCATTCTAAATTTCTGTCCTTCTACTGAAGAGCTGAAGAGTTAAGGTAGACAAAAATGTAAACATTGTTGCCTGCACAGGAAGGTTAACAGTTGCTGCTCTCCTGTACAGTTGTCATTGGGGAAAATGCCATCTGAACTTTACAGTGACTTACAAATTGGCTTAGGGAAGGCAATATGTTATCTTCTGGCTATAAATTCTAAGGTGATTGATAAGGGTTATAGCATATTCTTTCTCTGTGGGATAATGAGTTTCATTGTTGATTACCTTTGTGGCTGAGAGGTTAAGTTCTTACGTGTTAGAACAAGTGGCTCAGTAAAACCATTTGAAATTCGGCAATGCTGAATGCAAAGTTATTGTAATAGTTTTCTCCTCTTTGCAGTATGATTAATCCTAATATGGTTTCACCAGTATATTTTATATTGAAAACTTAATCATTTTCTAATAAATTTACAGGGAATGGAAGAAGCTAGCTTTCCTTCTGTTGTGCTAGTTCTCTTCCTCCTTTGCACCCTAGTGAAAGATGTTGTCGTATAACTTCCGTAGATGCCATGATCAATTATGTCATTATAAACGGCTTATTCTAGCTAGGCATCCAGAACCACAGGGAAAAGAATACAGTTTCACTCATAGAGAAGACTAAACCAACTTTGACTTCTGCATCAAGTGTTTGGAGTTGCTTAACTCTGCCAGTTGTGTTTAGTCCTGGGTAGAATTCGGTTTCATTCTGCAACTGCACTACCAAATCCTAGCTTCTTAATGTTAGCCAGACCTGCCTTCTTCCCCAGGGGCCTGAGTTTCCTCCCAAAGCCCAGGGGGAGTGTAAACAAATCCCTTTCTCTCAGGGTTACCTGAAAAGCCAAGTCATCATCCAACACAGTAGAATAAGCTGGTGAAGGAAAGAACAAATCAAACCTCTTTGATTCTAAGACTTGGGGAAAGCTCTTAGAAAACCTCATGGTCTGCCCATCAGAGGGGAAAAAAGCCTTCAATTAAATGGGAAGAGTACTCATTTTAAGCACTCTAAAATGTTAAGATTTTTAAAATACAGTGCTTAACATTCTGTAGAGCTACAACAAAGAATATGCTAACCTTAGTATTTACCTGCCAAGCTTCTGCCAAACCATTTTATAATGTGTCTTTAAAAAAAATTTCAAGCTTTTCTACAAAAAGACACCGCCTTCCTTCCCTGCTGATGGCCGGCATGTTCCCAGGCATGTGAATTGTATAATTTTGAAGTTCCAGTAAGGCTAGTAGCTTGAAGGTAAACCTCCTGCCAATAATATTGTTGTACACGATGCTTGAAACTGTTACTGCTGAATGGCTTATTTTCTATCATGGTATTTTCTCTGTATGACTTAGGCTGAGTAGGCCACTTTTTTGTCAGGCCAGTTTTATGTGCATTGTCTATGTTCTGGAAAGTCAAATTAATGGCTTGTTTGTTCCATGTCTCTTATCCATACCTATGCAAAAGGATGTCCCCTGTTTACTAAAGCATCGTGTTCTTACATTCCTTCCATTATAACCTATTACTTGTAGTTTGTTTATTTATAATATTTTATTTATCTATTTATTTATGAGAGAGAGAGAGCAGAAGAAGGGAGAAGGTCAGAGGGAGAAGCAGACTCCCCGTGGAGCTGGGAGCCCGATGTGGAACTCGATCACGGGACTCCAAGCTCATGACCTGAGCCAAAGGCAGTCCCTTAACCAACTGAGCCCTCCAGGCACCCTATAACTTTAAACTATTGATTCCAGGCACCCTTTAAACTATTGATTCTGGTATTTAATAAATTATTTTCTATTTTTTTACATGGCTGGAGAAATTCTTTGTTATTACCCTAATTATAAGTTGGAATTAGAATCTTCCCAAAACTTTATAGATAACATAACCAGAGTACTGTCCACTGGAGTGAAAAAATGTTAGCAGAAACTCAAAGATGTAAAAAAAAAGAAAGATAGATGTTTTAAGAAGAGCTCAGGACTGTAGGAAAAAAAATACAAGTGCCATAGTTATATTAGAAAGATAAAACTTTAGAGTTAAAACGGGGACCTTATGAGACTTGAAGTGCAGAAAAATGAGAAGCCGGTTCCAAGTCACATAACTGGATGAGTAGTAGATGGGACCAAGTGTATCATTTGATTCAATCAGAGATCTTCCAATTTTACATGTGGAATCTGGAAGGCAGCACTTTAAAACTCAACTGTGAGGCAAACATAGTACAGTTTAAAATATTTTTAAAAATTTAAAAATCTATGGATAATGTGTCCTAAATATATAATTGTAATATAAGATTAAAATAGCACTCAAAGATCTATTTATGTCGATTGCATAAATGATACACTTTTTAAAACATTTATGAATATGTATTACCATTATTAATGATGTCTTAGATCTCTAATGAATATTGTGTGTGTGTGTGCGCCCGTGCGCGTGTGTGTGTGTGTGTATAAGTACACAAATTCCTTTGTGAGAAAGAGGAACAAATGGATTCATGTACAATCAGTATCTCTGAAACTCTTGTCTATTTCTGGCATCTGCTTTGACCAGAATAGCTTTTTGAAGTTAGAAGTATTTGCTCTCTTTTTCTAGTTGGTGATTATATATTCAGTGACAATTTAAAGTGAAGTAGGAATGTGGGGCAGGTTAATTTATTTGTCCTATCATCTTTCTACCTATAGATCTGGTTGGCTTTGGGAGAGCAATAAATAGCACTTCTCTGCCCTTGCAGGTTCTGACCAAAATAAATAGAAGAGGCAGCTGGGAGAGAAAAAGTATCTAGAACCATTATGGCTGGCAGAGCTCTATGCCTATGGAATGGAACATAAAGCATTGGGAAAAGTCTTCCCACTTCCTCTCCACTTAGTGACCTATTACTCTGGCCCAGGCATTATGCAAGGCACTGAATATACAACCATAAGTACAACATAGTCCTTGCCCTTTAAGAGCTCCTAGACAAGTGGATGAATTACATTTATAACAAAGATTTATGGTATAATATATTAACTGCTATCATAGAGATATGCCAGAAATCTAGGACCACAAGGTCTAGAATATTGAACTGTGCCTGGAAATGATACAGTGTATGCTGGGGAATAGGACATGTCTTTTGAGATGTTCAGCTTTATGTTTGTGTCTTCAGAATGCTAGAGCTTTTTGATCCTGGGGAGGGTATTATTTATGCTTATTTCATTTTGGAAATGTTGTTGTTTGCAAATAGAAGATGCGTAATACATGTTGAATGACTAATAGTATGAGTT
Source organism: Spilogale gracilis (assembly GCA_004023965.1). Lineage (NCBI taxonomy): Eukaryota > Metazoa > Chordata > Mammalia > Carnivora > Mephitidae > Spilogale > Spilogale gracilis. Next base: position 98,050 of record PITA01006232.1, read on the forward strand.
CACGCCAATTTCTCGGTAGCAGCAAGGAAAGAATAGCCTCAGTTTAGTATTCTGATCAAAAACACCAATTAGTCTAACAATTGATTGAACCAGTTCTTTTGAGTTAGATTTTAATTTGCTCATTGGTGTTGATGAAACTAGACATTAATTTTAACACCCTTTAAATATACCCTAAACCTAAAATATTGTGTACTATATTTTTAAACATTTTTTTGCATTTCAATTATAAGTTATGAGGTCTCAAAATTAATATTTTTAGTATTTGGTTCACACTGTGGTACCTGGCATGTTGTATGCAACTAGTATATTTTGATAATAACCCCAGGTTTAACCAATTGGAAAGAAACCCATTGGAATCAGAAATTTGTACTGGATTTGAAGTGAAAAGGAGGAGAGCTTACCTTGGGATCCTAGATTGAGATTGTGACACCAGGTACCTTTTCAGCTTACACACTGTCTGTTTGGCTTTGGGACATAAAGAAAAGGTGAGAAGGCCTATTTGATGGATTGTCAGGCAGTTTTTTCTGAGGGTCCTGTGGTTGTGAGTTTGTGAGTTTATGGTTGTGAGTTTCCTAGACCTTTAGGAGTTATCGCAGCATCATTGACTGTTGCCAGTGTCCAAAGCACTGATTTGGGGCTGTGAAGAGACATTTGGCTAATATGTTAAAATTCTCTAAAATTTAATTTAATCTTCTGTGTAGCTAAAATACCATATATTTCCAGCCAAACAGTTTACTGCTACTGTAATCTTTGTAATAACTTTATTTTTAACTACATAAATAAATAGGCTATGATAGGCTAGCCTAGGAACCTTAACCACTGGTTATAATATGTTTCCATGGAAATACAGATTTTTGAGTTCCACACAAAATAGCTTAATAAATGAACTTTTCAAATACGTCCTTTTTGTAGGTTAAGGATTTCCTGTGTTTGCATTTTCATTATTTCTTTTTTTACTTTCTTTCCTGTTATCTCTCTCCAGTGCTGAGGTCTAATGGTGATAGAATGTGATTATAAACACACTGCCTAGCTGCCCTTCTTTTCAGGTAGCAGGCACTAAAATAGCATGATAGACTATAATAGGAAACAGAGATGATAATAGCTACACATTTCCTACTTTTCAGCAATGATAGAAAAATAATTGAGGCGATATTTGTGAATACTAGGAAGAAATGTGCTATATGGAAATCTGAATGTCATTATTCTCCCACATGCTGTATGAGGAAGAAAAATGTAAACATCATTATTGTTCATCTTACTCCTTTTATGCCAGCCTGAGTGACCTTTCAGAGTCCTTTATTCTGAACAATCTAATGGGCATTTCTCAAATACCTGCTGATGGTCGCTCCTCTAATGCCACTGCTTTCACTCATGAAATGTGTGTAGTATCACTAACCAACCCCTCAAAGTGATTTTTATTTGTAAACTTAACAGGATGAAAAAAAAATCAGTTTCGGCTCCTGGGGGAATGACTGTCAACAGCGAGCGAAAGGCATTCCTGGACAAAAAGCTGGTGAAAGCAGGAAGTTCACCATCCAAGATGGCTGGGTGGTGGGGAGGGGACGCACAGAGAATGCTCCAAGAGATCTTTATCCATCAGTAAACTCCTGACATGCATACCTAGGGAATATTAGCGAGTGTGAGGTATTTAACATGTTCCATCCGTGTTGTTCTTCCTCTCCAACTAAAAGCTCTGGCAGAGGCTAGCAAGGAGAAAAATAAAAGCTGAAAGTTCTAATCAAAACTCTAATCAGAAAGATGACAACTGGTGAAGATTATTAAATTTTCTTTGCTCCCTTGATGAATTTAATAAAGAACTAATCAAAGATCATTAGAAGGCTTTTGTGCCTGGCTTGCATTGTAACTGGATTGCAATCTGAATTTGTGTTTTAGTGGGTTTCCAGGGTTGGATTGGACATGTAAATATATTTAAAACTATAGATGGTTAGATTTTTTTTTAGTATTTTTAGTTAATGTTCTAACCCATGAAAATGTATAAGCTATTTATTGTGCTCATCTACTCTGACAACTAAAAATATAGAGGATTTTGATTTTGATCTTTAGTAATTAGAATTTTAAAAATTTGTATCAGAGTCTAGCTCAAAAATTTCTAATGATCTTTGATTAGTTCTTTTCTTAAATTAACAGGAAAATAAAAAATGATATCATTTAATTTCCAGGCATAAAAATATGTAAATAACTCTGTAACTACCAGAGCCACTAGAAATTTATAGAAAATTATGGTAATATCTGAAGAGGTTTCTCACTCCCCCCACCAATTCTGAACATTTGCTTAATATTCCTTGTTTTCAAATGATATCCCTATTCCAACTACATTTTAAGTACTGCATTTATAGTGTCTCATAAAGTATGTGTTTTGATTTCTTTATTTATGACATCTATACTGCATTCATTTCTGGTGCTTAGTTTTATATACCTTGGCATCTGATTGGTCTAACACAGTCTCCACCTTACTTCCCGATAGCACTTTAACCCAGTAACTTAGGATTCCAGCCAATTCTTATGTTCTCCTATCCCAAAGAGCCTCCTCATTTTGTTTTAGCAGCAAAATACTTCTATGTTCATCATAAAATAATTGGTTCTTGTTAATATAAAAAAAAAGCTTAAGATTTGCTTTGAGTATGATTATATCCTTAGGATTCTACCTATCTTTTGCCAGAACAGAAAAATTATTCTGGAGTTACCAGGATGAGTAAAGGATGAGTAAGATGAGTGGGTGCTTTAAAAAATAAAATAAAAATGTTAAACTCTTACAGTGGGCCCTTTTATTAGATTCTACAGATAAATTGGATGAATTGTGTGCTTTCTCTTTAAAGCAAAATTAAGTATTTAAAAGGGATAACATAACTCTAAGTACACATTAGAGGAAAATCTGTTTCTGTACTAGTTCCTGTGTTTCTTTTTATGAGTTAAAATAGCTGCTATTTCAAGGTTACAAAAGAATCTTCAAAAATGTACCAAAATGAAAACTGTGAAACTCTGTCAACATTAGACAAGTCACTCTTTTATTAAGTATTGTGGAATTAAAATCCTCTTCTGTCAGCCAAAGGAAATAGATGAGTACGATGAAGCTAGACTCTCAATTTGTTATATTTAAGGTTAAGTTAAATTAAGTGGTAAATTCCCATATAAGATTGAAAAACAACACCTTAATTTTAAAAACTTACCAGCTAGCATTCAGCATCATCCTGGTTACAAGGGCTGGCTATTAAGATAGTTAATTCTTCAGTAGAGGTAACTTGAAATTAAGTCTTTGGGAACTTCAGTTGCATCCTGAGCTCTGTCTTTACCATGATCCTGAGGAAATTTTTGTCCAATTCTACATATTTCCTCTGCTTATATACTCTTGTTTACTATTTCTGTTGTTCTTCCTTTCTGTTACAGATCCAGGTTTCTCTTTGACCTGAAAGATGACCTTTAGGTAGTGCAGGCAGGCTGGAAACAAATCTTCTCAGCTTCCATTCTTCAGCAAATGTTTTTATTTAATTCTTGCTTGGGGAAGCTATTTTTGTTAGATATGAAATTCTGGGTTGCTGGGTCTTTTTTCTTTCAGTTCTTTAAAGAAGTTATTTCATTGCTTCTGGTCTCTATTGTTTCTGATAAGAAGTCAGTGATAATTCTTATTCTTATTTTCCTATATAGAAAGTACCTTCTTTTCTCTCTGGCTGCTTTCAAGATTTTTTTTTTTATTGTTACTAAAATTTTTTTTTCCAGTGTTTCAAGATTCATTCCCCATTCCCCCCCACACCCAGTGCTCCACGCTTTAGGTGTCCCCAGTACCCACCACCAGGCTCTCCCATCCCTCCACCCCCCTCCATCCAAGTCCCTCAGTTTGTTTCTGTGTTCAAAGTCTCTGTTGTTTCGTTTCCCTCCCTGGATTACCCTAGTTCCCATTTGCTTTCCTTCTGCCACTGTCCTCCAGTTTGCCCCTCATGCACCGCAAGTAAGTGAGACCATGCGATACTTGACTTTCTCTTCTTGGCTTATTTCACTCAGCATAATCTCTTCCAGTCCAGTCCATGTTGCTACAAAAGTTGGGTATTCATCCTTT